>CAUYRH010044416.1:0-78681 GCA_963574655.1 Perodicticus potto
TACGCATTCTTCTAATCAGCCAACAAATCATCCTCCAAAATTGATCATATCTTAGGACAAAGTTTAACCTCAACAAATTTAAAAGAATAGAAATTTTTGTTTGTTTGTTTCTTCTCAGACCTTCACAGAATAAAAGTTGAATTCAACAGCAGCAGAAATTTTCACCCTCATACAAAGTCATGGATACAAAATAACCATAAGCTGAATGATATCTGGGTAAACATGAGATTAAGAAGAAAATCATAAGATTTTTAGAATAAAAGATGATGAAGATACAAACTTTCAAAACCTGTAGGATACTGCAAAGGCAGTCCTAAGAGGAAAATTATTGTATTAGAAGCCTTCATCAGGAAAACAGACAGCAGGTCAGCAACCTAATAGGACATATCAACCAGATAGAAAAGGAAGACCAATCCAACCCCAAACACACTAGAAGAAAAAAATAACCAAAATTAGAGTAAAATTAAATTAAATTAAAAAAAAATCATTTGGAAGATTAATGAAACAGAAACTTGATTCTTTTGAAAGATTAATGAAATTGATAAAAAACTTTTGCTATACTAACCAGAAACAGAAAAGTAAACTCTCTAATAATTTTAATCAGATACAATAGAGAGAAAATAACAGAAATTCAAAAAGTCCTCAATGATTACTGAAAAAACTCTCTTCTCATAAATATGAAAAGAGGGAGGAAATGGACCAATACCTGAAGCACGTCACCTTACTAGACTCAAACAGAGAGAATTAGACATTTTAAATAGACCTATATTAAGCACTGAAATAGCATCAACTATACCAAATTTCCCAAAAAGGAAAATACTTGACCAGATAGTTCATGTTAGAATTCCACCAAACCTTCAAAAATGTACTGGTACCTATATTACATAACATTTTTCAAAACTTAGAGAAGGAAGGAATCCTCTCCAGAGCATTCTGCAAAGCAAATATCCCCATGATCCCCAAACCAGGAAGGGACCCGACAAGAAAGAAAACTGTACACCAATATCATTAATGAATATCAGTGCAAAACTATTTAATAAGATCCTAGCAAACAGAATTAAAAGACATATTTAAAAAGTTATACACCATGATCAAGTTGATTTTATCCCAGTGTTACAAGTTTTGTTGAACATATGTAACTCTATATAGTACACCACATAAATAGAATCAAAAACAAAGACCATATGAGTCTATGATGCTGAAAAGGCTTTTGATGATATCCAGCATCCTTTCATAATTAAAAAACTTAAGAAAATAGTCTTAGATGGGACATTTCTTAAACTGATAGACACCATCTATAGCAAACTCAACACTAATATATTGAATGGAGTAAAATTGAAAACATTTCCACTCAGATATGGAACTAGACAAGGATTCCCATTGTCACCACTGCTATTCAACATAGTACTGGAAGTCATTGCAATCAAGCAAGTAAGGGGATCGACAATATTCAAACAGGGACAGAGAAGGTCAAACTCTTGCCTTTTATGGATGACATGATCATGATCTTATACCTGGAAAATTCCAGAGAATCAACTACATAGCTCTTAGAAGATATCAAGTAATTTAGCAGTGTCTCAGGATACAATATCAATACCTACAAATCAGCATCTTTTATATATACCAACAATAGTCAAGCTGAAAATATAATAAAATCTCTGTTCCTTTTATAGTAGTTCCAAAGAAGATGAAAAACCTGGGGATATATGTAACAAATTACATGAAAGATCTCTATGAAGAAAACTATGAAACCTTGAGAAAAGAAATAGCAGAAAATGTTAACAAATGGAAAAAGATACCATGCTCATGGTTGGGAAGAATCCACATTGTTAAAATTTTCATACTACCCAAGGGAATCTACAGATTTAATGCAATCCCCATCAAAGCACCAATGTCATACTTTATTTTTTTTCCACTTTTTTATTAAGTCATTTGTACATAGATCATGTATACATTTATGTCATTATTAATAAAAACCCTAGATATCCAATATAATACCAATAAATAAAAACAAATCTGGAAGCATTACACTTCAGGTTATACTACAAATCTATAGTGATCAAAATAGCATGATACTGGCACAGAAATAGAGATACAGATATATGGACTATAATAGAGAATCTAGAGATGAACTCAGCCACATATCATCATTTGATCTTTGATAAGCCAAACAAAAAACATCAGGGAAAAGAATCTCTATTTAACAAATGGGCCTGGGAGAACTGGCTAGTAACCTATTGATGACTGCAACTGGATCCACATCTTAACCACTAACACAAATTGATTCTCAAAGGATAAAATATTTATTTTTATGACAAGAAACTACAAAAATACTATAAGAGAGTTCAGGGAAAATGCTTCAAAATATTGACCTCAGAAAATATTTTCTGAGGAAGAGCCTCCTGGCAATTGCAGCAACACCAAACATAAAGTATTGGGATTTGATCAAGCTAAAAATCCTCTGCACGACTAAGGGCACTATAACTAAAGCAAACAGACAGCCTTCAGAGTGGGATAAGATTTTTTTGCATGTTATGATTCCAACAAAGTTCTGATAACTAGAATCTGCAGAGAACTCAAATCAATAAGTAAAGAATAAACAACCTCATTTCTTTGTGGGCAAGAAACTTGAACAGAAACTTCTCTGAAGATGACAGACAAATGGCCATTAAACACATGAAAAAATGTTCATCATCTTTAATCATCAGAGAAATGCAAATGAAAATCACTTTGAGATATCACCTAACTCCAAAAGGTTATCCCGCATCACAAAGTCCCCAAACTATAGATTCTGGGGTGGATGTAGAGAGAAGGGAACACTTCTACATTGCTGGTGGGATTGCAAACTAATACAACTTTCTTGAAAGAAGTATGGAGAATCCTCAAAGAACTAAAGGTTGACCTTCCCTTTTATCCCACAATTCCATTACTAGGTATCTACACAGAAGAACAAAAATCATTTTACCACAAAGATATTTGCACCAGAATATTTATTGCAGCCCAATTCATAAATGCTAAATCATGGTAGCAACCCAAATGTCCATTATTCCAGGAATGGTTTAACAAATTGTGGTACATGTACACCATGGAATACTATTCATCTATAAAAAAGATGGAGACTTCACATCTTTTATGTTGACCTGGATGGAGCTGGAACAAATTCTTCTTCATAACGTATCTCAGGAAAGGAAAAAAGTATCCTATAGACTCAATACTATTATGAAACTAATATATAAACACTTACACACTCATACAAATGATAAGACAAAAATATCATCTACCAAGGGGGAGGAGAGAATGAGGATGGAGAAGGGTAGGGAAAGAAGGGTAATTGGTGGAGGAGGGAGAGCACTTGGTGGTATCTCACCTAAGATGCACAATGTAAGGGTATATTTCAAAATAACTAAGAGTAAATAATCAATGTCTTACCACAAAAAACTAAGTGAGGTGATTGTTGTTAATGGTTTGATTTAAGCATTCCACATATATCAAATCATCACATTGTGCCACATACAGTTATGATTTAAATTAAAAATTAAACTAAAAGAAAGAAGGAAAAAAATCTTTATACAGTAGAACCAAGGTTAAGTTGACCACCTGAGGGACTGTAACAAAGTTGTCAACATATGGAGGTGATGAACATGGGAACTACTGTTCTGATATGTACATGTGATTCATGTCCTACGGTGCATGTCCTGTTGAAATTAGGTCAGCTGAAGGAGGTGGTCAAGGTGGTTGACTATGGCGGTTCTATTGTATTTATTTATTTATTTTATTTCAACATATTAAGTGGTTAAAATATTTTAGGTTACCTGGATCATTTTTGTAATGCTTGAGTCCTTGCTACAGGTGTGCCTGTCACCCAAATAGTAGTGTTCATAGTACCCATTAGGTTGATTTATTCCCCTCCTCCCACCTTCTCCTAATTGCTTTATACTGAGTTTTACTTTCCTCTGTGGACTGTGTGCTAAGCCATTATTTCTAATTTCATAGTGAGTACTTGTGGTATTTCTTTTCATTCTTGAATTACTTAAGAAAATTGTCTCCAGCAATCTGCAGATTGTTGCAAAGGTACAAATCCATCATTTTAATGGCTCAGTAGTATTCAATGGTGTACATAAGCCATGTTTTATTAATCCACTTTGTTATGTGTTATCTTAAACTTCTAAGGTCTGTTATGTTCCCTTTAAAAATCTTTAAGGGTGTTTTAGGCCACAAAATAAGTAATCTTTATATCGTGGTAAAAATCGTAGTATTTTGACTATCCAGTTGCAGATCACTCTTGCGGAGTAGACTAATGTTTTCAAGTGGAACATGGAACTATAACACATGTGAGTATAAAATAATTCCAAAGATTCCTCTCTTTATTGCATACTAAAAGCGTTTGGCTAATATTGACCTATGGGAACATAGTTAAAGTTACCAACATAGTCAGCTGTGGGCAGAGAGGTACAAAGAGTTAAAAATAATTCAAGTAGCCATTCATCAACAATTTTTCCCACTCTTATCCATCAAGTATGGAATTAAAATTGTATCTAAAACTTTTTGAAATATGTTTCTAACAACAAAAATGAAGATATTATCGATGTAGTATCAGTCCATTGTCGAAACATTCTCATAAGGCAAAAATATTTTTGAGTGGGTTCTGAAAGAGGTCTGAGAGTCTCAGTCTTCCATAAGTGGGCTAATTTCCTAGTTGATTCAATATTGTTTAGAATATGTTTGTACCACTTTGCTAAGGATACCATAACAAAGTATCACAACTGGAGGTGGTATAAACAACAACTATTCCCACTCAGTTTTGGATGATGGAAATCCAAGATCAAAGTGTCAGGAGGGCAGGTTCCTTTTGCTGTGAGAGGGAGCCATTCCATGCCTCTCCTCGCTTCTGGCATTTGCTGTCAGTCTTGGTTACTCCTCAGTTTTGTATGCATCAACCTGATTTCTGCCTTCATCCTCACTTGGCACTCTCTCTGCCCAATTTCACCCTGGAAGGTATCAGTCATATTAGATTGGGGCCCAACCTCCTACAATACAATTTCATGGTAACTAATTCTACATGCAATGAAAAATTTTGAAGTACTGGACTGTTAGGACTTTGCCACATTGCAGAGTCCAACCATTGCAGTGTTCTCTAATTGCTTTAAAATCCCATGGATAATAGAAAAGGGTACATTTTGAGAAAACCTAACTCTTAAATGAGAATTTTAGATTATTCATGGGCAACAAGGTAGTGAGAAACCATGCAGGAGAATAATAAGGTGCCACATCATGTCCATTTTATCTTTCAACATTGCACACTGAAAATCTTTCTTCTTATTAAGGCATTAAGCCTCTCCACTTTTTACTTTTTAGTGTTAGTATTTCACATTAATTCTCCTCCAGCTAAGTAATACTGCCATGTTAGTTTAGAGCAGTGATTTTCAACCAGTGTTCTATGAGAGGATCTCAGGTGTGTGGCAAAATTTTAAAGAAGAAATTTTTTTGAAAAGAAGTTCAAAGCCCAGTACATATATTCCTTTTTTTCTATTCTTTATTTTTTGATTAACATAAAGCATAACTAGAGCTTCAGTGTGCCTTAAGATAAAAAAGTTTGAAAAACACTGGTTAGTAGGAAAATAAATAAATAAATGCATACCCAAAAGCACAAAATGAAAGTAAAAACTTAAATTTTACAAATTCTTATGGAAAATTTTCCTGTATTACACCTTGATGTACACTAAATCTTCATTTCACTAATTTTTTTATTACATTGCATTAACTTTTCCATATTTTGGTATGCATAGAGGTTAGGTAATATAACATACTGATCTTAGAGTACCAGTAAGGGAGAAGAATGTGGTGAAAATGCAGAGAAAATACATAGATTATGCCATGGAATAATTGCGTCTCCTCAAAATTCATATATTGAAGTAATAACCCCCAATTTAATGGTATTAGGAGGTGATGCTTTAGGTAATTAGGAGGTAATTAGGTTTAGATAAAGGTAAGAGGTTGAGGACCCCATGATTGGATTAGTGTCCTTAGTAGGAAGAGGAAGAGACCCAGAGCTTTCTCTCCCTACCCTGTGAGGACACAGCAAGAAGGTGGTGGGGGATAGTCCTCCTTAGAACTTAATCGTAGCAGAACCCTTAGACTAGAGAAATAATGTCTGTTGTTTAAGCTGCTCAGTCTGTGATATATTCTTATAGGTCCTGCCAACGAAAGAGTCACAAGGTTCATAAATTTGGAGTGAAGAACTTAATGTCTTATAAAAGATTTCACCCTGCAGGCAGGCCATTCTGAAGCTGGAAAGCACAACCCCCCAAAGCAGATATTTGAAGGGAGGGACTAGTGAACAGGAATTTATGTCAAATGGGTTGACCAAGTATACACATTTAACAGGTTACAGGAGGAGCTATGAACAATCACAAGGAGTGGGTTCATCTGTGGGTGGTTAGCAAACATGCATGCTGCAGGCATTTCATGTTCACTCTGGGTTGGAGAAAATGTTTAAATGCATTAAAATTAGACTATCTACCAAAAAAATTGAAATGGAGAATAGAGAGGCAGCCTGTGCGTAGCCTCTGTAAACTGTCCAGAACTACTCCAGGGTCAGTGGTCTCTGACCAGGAAGGAATGGTGGTTAGGTCAGATGTTCTGTGGAAACCACACAAAAAAGAGGCACAAGTAATTGGTTATATCATCAGTGATTGATTTCTGATTAATTAACATGAGAAAGAAAGTCTAATAGCTGTTAGAGACAAAGGAGGTATAATAAGGTGTATCTGGCCTTGCATCCTGTCATGCCGGGAACTCAGTTTTTAAGGTTTCTCTTGAGTCCCTTTGGCAAAGAAGGTTTCCATTCAGGCAATTGCAGGGGGAGAGGGGGGAGGAGCTTAGGGTTTTATTTATAACTTCGAAATTCTATGTTGACTAAGACAGATTCATACTTTAAATATAACATGGTCAACCTAAGAATTTAATCAATTATTGAAGAATGTTTCTAAGAAATATTATTTATGTTTACCACACATAACTGTTATTTATAAAGTGCAGTCAATCAAAGGGAAGAGGCACAGCTGCATTGAAGAGCCCCTGGTGTTTTGGAGTCTTACTTTGGAGGTAATCGCACCAGAGCACAGAGTCAACCTAAAAAGGAAGAGGCTTGGAAACATCATCTCTACATGTGTTGGGTTTATGCAGGAATATAAGTGCGGATTATAGTTTGGAATATATGACTTGGGAAGCCACTAGCTCAGTCACCAAGGGAAGATTAAAGAGGAGCTTTTATTAGCCCATAAAAGATTTATATAAGCTGCTTAGGAACAGACTTCACTGGTTCCAGAGGTTCAAAGCCTGAGTTGTTGTCAGTTCATTCATGGAGATGTCATTACTAGGCAAGAGTTCTTCTAGAACATCTTATCTGAATCACTGCATTCCAAAAAAATGTCTCGTGATAAACCTCATCAGAGTAGATGTGTGAAGGATGGGAAGGGGCTTTTAGAAAGTCCTTGGAAACAGATTTTATCTCAGATATGTAAACACAAGTATCCTCTCCTTTGGGCTACGCTGACCCTATTTTGTCTGTGTCTGACAAAAGGGATTTCATCCTGGTATCTGAAACTTTCACAGCCGCATAATAAATATTTCCTTCAAAGACACATGCCTAGACTAGGTGAAATTATGGCCATTGTTTTATGATATCTTATTCATTTCACTGTAGTAATATCTTTCTTTATGTCTTATGAGTATGATTTCTTGAGTAATTTTTTTAAAGTTTCAAAATAGATAAGCTTTGTTTCCAATTACGGTAAAAGAAGGCTGCATTAATAAAAGGAAGCCCAATTATCCAAAGACAAGTAACATCTCAACAATCACTTCTAAAATTAAAATAATTATTACATAATTATACAACATCAAATGGGCTACACTACTTTTTATTAAGTCCATCAATGGCTAAATGCCACAGCATCTTACCATGCATAAATTAAACCTGGTATAACCTTTTCATTTAATTTATGGACAACTGTATGGTTAGCATTTTATTTTAAGTGCATGCATTATAGTTTATAGAACTAGTTTTTGGTGTCAACAGATGAAAACTCTAATGAGTTATGATCAGAAAAAGGAATACAGATGTACTGTACATCAAATCTCCTTTCCTCATTAGTATAGCAGATGTTCAGATGACAATTTGAATGATGCTTTAGAGTTTATTCTAGAACACTTTTATAATTTATGAAAGTTTAGTTTAGAGCTTCCCATGTTAATCTTTAGCTCACTTTTCAAAGAAGCAAGATGAAATAATCTTAAACAATTCACTTATGGTATTATCACAGCATGATTATATTCTCAAATGCACTGATTAAAAATAAGACAAATTATATTTGCAATGCAAATATATTATGATTTATGAAAATCTGATGAATAGTATTATGACCCTTCACAAAGAACATAAAGAGTATGTATATATATTAGTAATTTTTTTGTCTATGAATTTTTAAAAATGGTTTTATTAGCAAATAATATTTGCATATACTTATGGGGTATGACATAATGTTTTGATATATGTTTATAATATAGAATTATTGACTCATTCTAACTACCAAATCTAACACTTTGTATACTTATTTTTTGTGATGAAAACATTCAAATCTACTCTTTTAACAATATAAAATATACAATGAATTATAATTTATTATACTCATTCTGTACAAGAGATCAAAACTTATTCCCCCACTTACCAAAATGTTGTTAAGGAAACAATATATAGCTCAAGCATATTCTTGAATAGGAGGCTTCAATCATCTCCCAACCAACTTACGCAATTAATATAATACAAATAAAATCCTGAGTAATTTAAATTAGAGGAGAATCGAACACTTTTAGGATTATTCCAATGTCAGTGTCTAAGAAAACAAAATGTAGTAAAAGCCTAGGGATATTTGGAATCTAGGAATAATATAACATGGAATAAATTGTTTTAAATTTTATTAACCTGAAATATGAAGTTTTTGTTACTAAGACAAAAATGTGAATACATAGTAAGAGAAGATAGTAAACCACAAAATCTCAATAATATATAAAATGTAGCATGTGATACAGATAGTAAAATCACGCTTCTTCATATTGAATCTAAGTTCAGGACTGAGGCAACACGAAGTTAAATTTTATAAACTCAATCATAAAATAAGAGGAAAAAATAGGTGAATGCTTATTTGGATTGATTGGCTCAATACAAAAAAATAAATGAATAACATTATAGGGGTACAGAGCCAGGAAGATCTTACCTTTTCTCTCAGCTTGACTTAACTTCTTCAGACAGGCTTCTCCATAACTATAGACAATAGCCTTCTTTGTTTAGAAGATTTTCTTTAGAAACATATGTCACTGTAAATCATTACTCTGCTCCTTTAAGATATAAATGTTTTTAAAAGACCCTTACTTTTTTTTTTTTTAAACAATTAGGGATGCTGTTTTTCAGCACTTTGGAGTTATTCCTGGAAGGAATTATCATCTAGGAAGACAGGGCTCCTCTCTGACGCTCTCTGTTGGAGAGTAGAAGCTTGATTTCTTGATCTCATCAAAGGTGTGGGAACCTTGGTCCAAATGTAAAAGTATCTCCAGTAGTAAAGATAAGAGAAATATTTTCCTTTTGGTAAAGCCAAATAGCAAACACATATTCAGCTAGACCTCTACACCCCAGTTCTTAAAACTCTATTATCTTTTTATTATTGTTTCAACAGAATTAAATTCAGGGTTCTAGCTTTTATTCCCTATTACAGTAGTATTTTTAAAATTCCTATAACAAAACATTAAGGAGATGTTTCTGTTACATTGATTTTTTGTATAATGCTTAACTCAGGCCTTTTGATGTGCCTCTTACCAAAATAGTGTTCCTGGTACCCAAAAGGTAAATTTTCATTTCTCACCAACCCTCTGACCTCTCTCCTTGGTTTCCATGTCCTTTTTTCTTTGTGTCCATGTGTACCTGTTGCTTAGCTCCTGCTTATTAGTGAGGACGTTCAGTGTTTGTTCTCCCACTCCCAAGACACATCACTCGGGATGATGGTTTCCAGTTCCATCCCAGTTGCTGAAAACAACATCAGTTTATTCCCTTTTATTGCAGCATATGCCTAATTGTAAAAATGTGGAATCAGCCTCAGTGCCCATCAAGTCATGAGTGGATAAAGGAAATGTGATTTATATTGGTACACACACACCATGGGAGAAAAAGGAGACATCTCTAGACAGTTTTTTATGTCCTACTCTGGAGGACCAAAGCAGCGGGAGAGGGGCTGATGCCTTGAGAGCCTGTAACCTACCTGTTTTTTGCATCATCCCATTTCCCTGAAGTTGCTAAGTCTGAGTATGTGCTGAGGATATTCATATGGATTGGTGGGTTTGTCCCAAGATCACTGGAAGCTCAGGCAGAGGGCTGTATGAATCCCTCCCCATGGAAGTAGGTGATGTGAATTTGGCCAGATGTTAGGTAGGTCACAGGAACTTGCTGGGACATGGACACATCACAGGACTTCAGCTGGCTGTGGGGAAGGTCGCAGAAGCATGGTGGTTACCTGGGGACATAGTGAGACCGCAGCCTGTGGCCGGGTAGGCTGTAGGTCTTAGTAGTTGCCTGGGTACATCACAAGACCAAACACTGCAGTGCCTGGGCATGTCATGTGTTGGCAGGTGGGCCTACTGTGGCAGCTGCTGCAATGCTATTCCATGTGCCAGAGGTGGTGCAACCAAGATGAAAGAGGGTGGTGGCAGATGCTGTGGGCTGCAGGGCACTTGCTCTGCTTGGAGCTTTGGGACTCACCTTGTGGGGGAAGTGCATGGCCCTCAGTCAAGTACTTGTTAGAGCACACACCCCTCCTGCCCTCTCCATAGCCTGGCTGGGATAATGAGGACCAGCTTCAATGGAACTGATCCCTCTGCAACCTGGGAGTGCTGGAGTGAGAGAACAGAAGGGCATCAGTTGCAGCTACCTGGGAATGGAAGCTGGTGAGAACCCGCTGTGCCTGCTCTCCATTACAACACTGCTTCACAGTCTCCCAGCAGCTCCCTGATCAGCTCGGAGTGGTGGAGGGAGAGCTCTCTCGCAGCTTGGAAGTCACTGTCTTCTGGGGAGTGCGGAGCATCCCATTGTGGATGCTTCTTACCAAGGTTCTTTTTCATCTCGCTAAGTGGATTACCTTGCTTTTCTCTCCCAAAGTTTTAGTGTCTTCAGTCACTTCTCTGATGATTCACAAGATGGTCCGTCCACAATGGACCTCTGCTGATAACCGTTGATCCTCTTTCTGAGAACAACAAGTGCAGGATTTTTCAAGTTCACCATCTTGGCCCCTTCCATCTGGAATAGTCTTGAAGAAAGTCATTTTTGTTTGCCTAAATTTTTCTAGTCTAATTTTTTTTTTATCAATAATGTAACACAACACTTTAGACCAAGCCCAGGGCCTTCAAGTAATGGCTGTAAAACTGTAGCACAGATTAAAGCTCAAATCTATAAATTATAACAGAACAGACATAGTATCCTAAGGATATTGGCAGGGAAAAAGCAAGAATCTTAGACACATAATGAGGAAGGGATGAAAAGTCTGAGTTTCTAAAATCTCAAACTTTTTACACTCATAGAACTACTGTCATCCTCTCCAAAAATCATGCCTCCAACCATCACCTTTTCTGTCCTCTAAAAGTCTGTTGCTATTTTTTACCTAACCTGTTACCATACCTCCACAGAATCATATCTCCACATCTCCTCCCTGACCAACCCCCTTCTAGAATAATCATTTGCCTCAGGCCCATAACTCACATAGATGAGTGGTCCCAGATCAATTGATATGTAAGAAGGGAGTCCAGCCATGCAAACAAGTGCGTTGATGATTCATGTTTTCTAGAAGGTGTCTAGAAGCATACCTCAGAATGATTCTTGCAATATTGTCATCATGTAGGAATACAGTATTTAGCTTTGGCTAGCTGAACTTATCAAGAACTCACATATGATTCAGAATTTATTTACTGAAGCATCTGGAAAAGAACAAGAGGATAGCTTCCATAATTTGCATTAAAATCAGGTACTTCTAGGGAAGGGTACTGAGCAATCCCATCATGTAACTGCACACCAGGTATACAAGGGAATCTGTACAAAGCAGAGCAGGTCTCTGAGAGTATTTCTTCCAAATGGTTAAGTGGATACACTTCTAATGTATTTGAGATTATTTAAGAGAAAATTTATCCTCATTTGAGTAACATCTTCTTTCTTGGAAAGAAAATCAAGTAAATGGAATATAATACAATTATAAAGTTCATGGTAAACAAAGTGCAGCATAAGACCAGAAATTAAAGAATACTTTAGCTACCATTTATTTAATTATAAATAGATATTATAATTACAATATTATAAGTATAGTGACACTTCTATAGCTACCATTTATTTAATTATAAATAAATATTATAATTATATTATGTTTATATTGTATATTTCATATAACATAATATATAGCATAATTTTATGATATAATTATAAAAATTTATGATTAAATAATCTAAGCTAAATTCAAGAAGAACTTATGTTTGTAAGTATGCAGAGATAAAGAAGGCATATGATTATCAAAATATAGTGAAATCATCAGTGTCCATTATCACAACTTAATAAATAATGCATGAAAGGAATTGATATATTGAATTATGTATATTGAAGAATATTGTAATATTGTGATCACGATAATCACAATACTACGTGAGATAATACATGAGGTAGTAGGGATGATTTTGTTCGATAACAAACTTTATAGAATTCCATGTCAAAAAGTGAAATTAAATTTGAAATGGAAAAGGACCATTTACCCATTTATCTGTGTTATACTATTACCTTTATTTATTTTTAAAAGATTTAATAATTTTAAACTCAAGATCTATGAGACAGATAAATTTTTTTTTTTAAAAAAGGTGAAATCAATACTCTAGATTAAATGATTACTTTGTGTCAGCTACACCCACAACCCATTAAAAGAACACTTAGGTATTATTTCAAATATTGATATAGCACCTAGTTCTTTTCCATATATTCAGCTTTTATTGAATTCTTATTGTTTCATACAATATAATTTTAAAGTATTATTAATTTACTTAATATCCTTCATCTCCACTATTATTCATATATGTTCATATATAATATAAACATAAAAATATGTAATAAATATATATCATTACAGTATGTTAAAATGTATTTTAAAATGAAGATAAAAGTGACAACCAAATAATTTCCTCTGTTCTGGAAAAAAGAGACCTAAGTAAAGAAACACACAAATACACACTTTCTGAAGTAGCAAAGGAAGGTGCTAGTGGCCTGAATATTTGTGCTGCACTGATCACTTTTTTATAAGGTTATTGTCCACAAGTCATGTATCTTCTTCCATAGGACATGAAATTCGAATTACAAATTTGCTTGATCTAGAGGAAAAATACAAAACAAACTTGAAGTTAAGTCAATATTTGTGTGTGTGAATTATTTCTCCTGACCGTCTCAGGTTGACTTGTTTGCATTTGTCTTTTGACTGAGCAACAGGAAAGGAGGGTGACTACTCATATTTGTGTAAATTTGGATTCTCTCCAAAGATAATTTGTCATTTATACAGTGTCTTAGCTAGCTTGGAGTTTCTGAATTCTTCTAGTGGAGAAAGGACTATAAGAGGATGTTAATGAAATGGTGCATGAGAACAGGGGTAGAATTTCAGGGGAGCGAGTAGCTTCGTTTTTGGAGATGGTCACACTAGGTTCATGTTTGCTACAGTGATAGATGGATGAAAAAATATGATGTTAATATGAAAGATGGTTTTGTAAGGAAGAAACATCAAGTAAACTGAAATCTAGGTCACTTATGCTAGCCAGTTACAGAATTTGGTGCGTCTATACTTCATTACTAGGCTTTTTTTGATGGTTTTTTTCTCCTTTTACATAAAAATTGGAAGTGTAAGCCTGATGTAATATTGTCTCCATATTTATGGAATAGGAAGGAATTAGGGTGTGGAAGGAGAACTAGGAAGGGCTATTTCTCCACATTTAGAGGGAAATGGTTGCTATTCTTTCTTCAAGTCCCCCGGGGAAGGTGCAATGTAGGTAATGACAACAATCAATTGTGGTAAAGAATCACTTAAGTCTGTGTCCCTTCCCTGCCTCAGCATCTGTGCACAGCTAGCATGGTCCTTACCTTTAATTAATATATGCCTTACTCTACCTCTATTGAGCTAACTATGTAGTAATGTATTATGAAATGGAAAGATGATGTTGTAGGTTTCACTTGTAATCTATGGTCATTTCCATGGGACTAGAAACCCAACTATAAGTGCAGTTCCCTTTAAATTTCTCACAATCTTTTATTTCTTCTCTTTTCATTTAGAAAATTTTAATTAAGCTGCTGGTAGAGGCCAGTTACTGCTCTAGGTGCTGGGGATTCAAAAATAATTTGCACATAGGTGCAAAAGATTAGCAATATTTGCAGCACATGTTGAGGGCTTTTCTGGAAAATAGAGGTAATCGAAGGTCATTGTCCAGTGTGACCAACTGCCTAGCAGGAACAGGTACTTCTATTTTTTTGGTTATGATTGACAGAGGAAGGAATAAATGAAATTGAATAGCAAAACTAAGCAATCTGCTGCTTAGTTAAAATAAATTGGATACAAGTGAGGAGTGATGAAAATGTAATATGTACATTGCTTTAAAAAGTTGAGTGGAAGAAGGTATGATAAAAATATTGATTGGGTATATAAATCCACTATAAAAAATTGAAAATATAAACAAATAGATGCCACTGTAGTCCATATACATCATAATACACAATAATTTTAAACACATAACTGCAGAGTTCTTATGAGAAGTGTCCAAATACATTAGAAAATAAGACTTCATTCTTAAAAATAATAATAGTACTTCTTCACATTATTTCGTTCAGAATATTTACCAAATAACATACAATGAAAAGTAATTATGGTAGCTAGGTAGAATTCTAATAAAACATTCACAAAAGATAAAAATAAAAAAAATAAAAAAATCACAATATCCCTGTTGTTTGGTCAACAGACACAAGGAATACCTATGAGAGTAAATAAATATTTGTGAATATATCCCTTTATAAAGAATTATGACAGTGAGTTTTAAATTCCTTAACTTTATGCATCTTACTCTTTGAAAACTAAAATAATAGCTTTCATTAATAGCTTTACTTACAATGGAAGAAAATACATTTTTCTAATAAATAAATAAATATAACAATATTGAAATATTCACACTACTTAATTCATTTTGGGAAATCGTGAGCACTGTCTTTCAATCCACCAGATTTGTTATTCTACAAGGTATATTTGCATGTGTGTATATGTATATCTATATGAAAAGAAAGGGAGAAGAAAAGAGAGAGAGAACGCATCATTTAGTTTGTTCTTAAATTCAAGCTATTTTAGTAACTTTAAAAAAGGACATTTGAACTCTCTTTTCTCTCTCTCCCCCATGTGTCCCGTCTCTCTCTCTCTGTCTCTCTCTCCCTCCCCCTCCCCCTCTCTACCTTCTCTCCTCTCCTCTCTCCCCCGTTTCTCTCTCTCCCCTGCTCCTTAATGCTGCTCTGCAGCTTCCCCGCCAATAAAGACCTTTCGTACAAAAAAAAAGGACACTTGGTAAAATAAACATTGTTTTAAAATGTATTTGATTTTATTTTGAAATAAATAATTCATGATAATTTGAATAAAACTGAGAAAAGAAAAAAAGAAAAAAAAGAAGTAGGGAGAAAATTATAGCATGTAATACCATGATCAATTCACTATATTATCAATACATTTTTTAAAAATTTTCATATGACTGCAGAGATCAAGGTATTTATTAATTCCTTAGTAAAAAAAACTCATTCCTTTTATTTTTCTTTTTATGATACACATAAATATTTATCTTTCATCATTAATGCATGACGAAATATGACCTTTTATACATAATTTAAAATAGAAATCTGCATATCATATACCCCTTTTTAGCTAGAATGCCTTTAATTACTTTGCTGTTGTCATATATATTAGTTAAACCTTTCATTTTCTTTAAAATAGGAGATCATAGGAAATCAGCATGTACTTGCAATCTCTGATATCTGGCTAGGTACAGAAAATAATGTATTTAATTTTGCAAAACATTCCAAACTTAAAACAAACAAAGAACAAACAAAGGCAATAATAAAGAATACTTCCTCAAAGCAACTTTTCAGACCTTGTTTCATTAGTCTATATATGTTTAGATAGTCACTATTTGTATTTATGCCTAGGTAATGTTTGGAAACTATAATTTAAAAAATGTCTAGTATAAAAGCATTTATTCACAAATATATGGGTATAATTACTCATTTGAGTCTCAAAGGGCAATAACAACATGTGGCAGCAGAGAAGTGAGATACTTTAGAGCCAGAAATGTACTAATAAGGTAATAATAATTTTCACATGACTGTATTAATATATTTTGTTTATATAAGCAATCTACTTCTCACAGACGAGGGAAATAATCCAGAGTGTATGTATGAACCAGACAACCAGACACTCAAAACGTACAAGCTCAGCTTGTTTGATTGCACTTCACTTTACTGGTACTTCATAGATACTGAGTTTTTTTCCAAATTGAGGGTTTTTAATAACCCTGTAACCAGCAAGTCCATCAGCACAATTTTTCCAATAGCATGTGTCCATATTATATCTCTGCATTACATTTGGTTAATTCTTGTTGGACCACGCCCACATAATACTGAGAACTTCATTAATGCCATGTGTGTAATGACTGAGCAGCTGTCCCCTTGTCTCTCTCCCCCTCTCCAGCCTCCCCATTTCCTGAAACACTGCATATTGAAATTAGGACCATTAACAATACCACAGCGGTCTCTACACGTTCAAATGAAAGGAAGATTTACACATCTCTCCGTTTAACTCAAAACCTGAAAATGGTTAATCTTAGTGAGCTAAGAGACAACCAATGTGGCTGTTTGGTGCTTAAAGCTGAGATGGACCAAAAGCTTGGCCTCTTGCACCAAACAGCCGCATTGTGAATGCGAAGGAAGAGTACTTGAAGGAACTTAAAAGTGCTATTCCAGTAAACAGAAAAGGAAAGAAAGCAAAAGAGTGTTGTTGTTGAGTTGGAGGAAATCTGAGTGGTCTGGGTAGGAAATCTAATCAGCCATAACATTCTCTTAGCCCAGCGGTTCTCAACCTGTGGGTTGCGACCCACAGGAACTGTATTAAAGGCTCGCGGCATTCGAAGGTTGAAAATCACTGCCTTACCCAAAGCCTAATGACACCACGGCCCTCACTCTCTTCAAGTCTATGAAAGCTGAGAGAAGACGAAACTGCTGAAGAAAAGTTTAAATCTAGCAAATGTTCATGCACGGCAAGATATGACCTTTTACACATGATTTGAAATAGGAACCTTAAGGAAAGAGGTTTCCTTAAGTTCGGAACACTTAAGTCTTGGAGGTGAAGCAGCAAGTACTGATACAGAAGCTACAGCAGGTTTTCCAGGTGATCTCATCAAGATAATTGATGGAGATGACTACACTAAACAACAGATTTACAGTGTAGACAGAGTGGCCTTCTATTGGAAGATACCATCTATGAGTTGAAGAGGAGAAGACAGTATCTGACTTCAAAGTTTCAGAAGACAGGGTGACTTTCTTGCTAGGCGCTCATGCAACTGGCGACTTTAAGTTGAAAGCAATGCTCATTTACCATTCTGAAAATCCTAGGAACCTCAAGAATCAGTCTATATCTGCTCTGCCTATGTTCTATAAATAGGACAACAATGCCAATGAACAAACAACATCTGTTTACAGCGTGGTTTACTGAATATTTTAATCTCACTGTTGAGACCTACTGCTCAGAGAAAGATTCCTTTCAAAATATCTCTGCTCATTTACAATATGCCTGGTCACCCAAGACCAATGATGAAAACATACAAGTAGATTAATGTTCTTTTCATGCCTGCCAACACATCTATTATGAAGCCCATGGGTTAAGAAATAATTTCTATTTTCAAGTCTTATTACTTAAAAAATACATTTCATAGTTCTACAGCTGCCATAGGTAGTGATTCCTCTCATGAATCCAGGCAAAGAAAATTGAAATATTCTGGAAAGAACCCACCATTTTAGATGACATTAAAAAGAAAAAAAGAAAAAGAAAAAATGGTGATTCAATTAAAGGAAGTCAAAATACTAATATTAACAGGAATTTGGAAGAAGTTGATTCATGGAGTTACTGTAGCTGTGATGAAAATGGAAAGAGAACTAAAATTTGGAAGTGCAGCTTGAAGATATGACTGATTTGCTGCAATCTCATGAAAACTTGACTGAATGAAGAGTTGTTTCTTATGAAAAAGCAAAGAAATCCATTTCTTGAGATGGAACATACCCTTAAGGAATATGCTCTGAGCATTTTTTTTATTAAGTCATAGCTGTGTACGATGCAATCATGGGGTACAATGTGCTGGTTTCATATACAATCTGAAATATTTTCACCAAACTGGTTAACAGCATTCATGGCATTTTCTTAGTTATTCTGTTAAGACCTTTGTATGCTGCATTCAGTAACTTTCACCTGTACCCTTCCAAGATGCAACATAGGTGTGGTCCCACCAATTACCCTCCCTCCATCCATCATCCCCCTCCCACCCCGCCCTTACCCCTTTACCCGTATTATTTTGGTATAATTGGGTTATAGCCTTCATATGAAAGCTATAAATTAGTTTCATAGTAGGGATGAGTACGTTGGATACTTTTTCTTCCATTCTTGAGATACTTTGCAAAGAAGTATATGTTTCAGCTCCATCCATGTAAACATGAAAGAGGTAAAGTCTCCATCTTTCTTTAAGGCTGCATAATATTCCATGGTGTACATATACCACAATTTATTAAACCATTCGTGGATTGATGGGCTTGTAGTGTATTTTTGATGCTGCTTCAATTGCCTGGTGAGTCCTCCACATAAAATATTTGGCCAGGCCGATTCCTTCAAGAGTTTTCCCTACACTTTCTTCTAGTATTTTTATAGTTTCATGTCTAAGTTTAAATCTTTAATCCAGCGAGAGTATATCTTAGTTAATGGTGAAAGGTGTGGATCCAGTTTCAGTCTTCTACAGGTTGCCAGCCAGGCTCTGAGCATTTTTGGAATGACAACATAGGATTTGTATTACATAAACTTCATTGACAATTCAGTGGCAGAGTTTTAGAGTCTTGATTCTTATTCTGAAAGAAGTTTTACTGATGATGAAATAAGATCAAATAGCAATTTATGCAGCAGTAAAATATTTCAACATTCAGCAGCCACCACCAGGAGTCAGTGGTCGTCAATATCAAGGCAACATCTTCCATTAGCAAAAAGGTTATTACTTACTAAAGGCACAGTTGATGGTTAGCATGTTTTAGCAATGGAATGTCATAAATTATACACATTTATAGGTATAATTTTATTTAATATGGAAAAGATCACAGTACCATGTAAAATAAATTTTATATGTACTTAGAAAAATTTATGTGAGTTGTCTCATTGTGATATTTACTTTATTATGGAAAGGACCAAACCTACGAAACTGTGGTGCACCTGTTGTAAAATAACACTTACTTTTGAAAAGTCTCTTTTGTACTTCATTAGATTGTCAAAATTCTAGATTTTATGCATTTTTATTTATTTGAATATGAAAATTTATGTGCAAGATTATAGAAAAAGTATGTGCAATAAAAGGAAAACAATACCATAGTAAGTTAATTTGGTCACTTTAATAATCATAGTTTTGTAATACATGATTTTTTTTTTGAGACAGAGTCTCTCTATGTTAGAGTGCTGTGATGTCACAGCTCACAGCAACCTCAAACTCTTGGCTTAAGCAATTCTCTTACCTCAGCCTCCCAAGTAGCTGGGACTACAGGTGCCTGCCATAACAACCAGCTATTTTTTTTGTTGCAGTTGTTATTGTTGATTTTAGTGGGCCCAAGCTGGGTTTGAACCCACCAGCCTCTTTGTATATGGCCAGGGCTCTACCCACTGAGCTATGGGTGCCACCAATACATGAATGTTTTCAATGATTAATCTTCCTGATAATATATTTTATGGAGTAGACACAAAATTCCCCATCTTACTATTAATGCAGATAGTTAAAATGCCCAAAAAGTATTTGAGCCACCACATCATGTTAACATATTTAATTAATAGAAATATTATTCTGAATATATATAAAATGTCAGTGGAAAGTTAGCATTAAAATCCTCAGGAACCATAATTACCTACTGAGTTTCTTGCATCTACCATACCTGCTTTACTCTTTAAAACGTTCAGTTCTTGAGGCACATTCAATTCTATATTAAATACCCTGGAGCTTGTTAAACTCTATTTTAGTATGGGTCAGATGTTGGAAATAGACAGGATTTTCCTTCTAACTCAGTTTCAGATTACCTGGCATTTTATTCCTGCATAGGTTCTGCTATTTCCTACAAACTTGTGCTCATGTGTGCATGTTTGCTTCCCACGTCACCACTTAGACAACTTCTGAATAAGACACAAAAGCTACAGAAGTGGGAGAGCCAACAAAACCAAAATGGTGTGTTGGGTCCTCTCATTCAAGTCTTCCCTTCAACGGTTTCTATCTAAATTCTTTCTCTTCATTTGCTTCCTTCACCAAATAATCACTTTTGTATGTGTGTGTGTGGTTTCTCCAGTGTTCCTTTAGGGCACATTTCTCTATTAGAATTTCACCAAAAATACTTTTAGCATGATAACTTCCTAAATCTTTACCATAATATGAATAAATAGAAATGTATTATAATAGAGGAGAAAGGAATTAAAATCTAAGATAACTTTTATCTCTTTTAATGGAGATATCAAAAACACAAAGGGATAAGACAAATTCAAAGTGGCACCTGTTTCCATAGAGGGCTGTACCTGTGGCTCAAAGGAGTAGGGGCCGGCCCCATATACCAGAGGTGGTGGGTTCAAACGCAGTCCCAGCCAAAAACTGCAAAAAAAAAAAAAGTGGTGCATGTGTATAGATAGACAGATAGACACCTGTATGTATGAATATAGATGTATACATGCTATGGAATAAGGAAATCCTGTCATCTGCTGCACAAAATATGTGAACCTGGAGCAATTATGTTAAGTGAAATACAACTAGTCACGGAAAGTCACAAACTGCATGATTTCACTCATATGCGAAATGTAAAAAAGTTGATTTCACAGAAATAGCAGAATGGTGATTACCAGACGGGGGAATGGCGAAGGGAGGGGAACACAAGGTTGGTTAATGGATACGAAGTTAAATTGGATCACACAAAAAACTTTGGTGTTTTTTTGCACAGTAGAATGACCTTAGAAAATAATAAGGATTTTGGATGGTGTCACCACAAAGAAATGATAAAAATTTAAAGTGATGAATATGGTAATTACCTTGATTAGATCATTATACCATGAAATACGTAGTGAGGTAAAGCACAGTACCCAATAAATATGTACAATGTGGTTCAATTATAATTAAAAAATAATTAAAAAATTTTCAACTTCTTTAAATCCTCTCAATCTATGTACAATTTGTATTTCTTAATTTCTATTTTTAAGAAAATAAAATTTTTATAAATGTGAATATTATGTAGTCATTTTCATATTTCAGCTACTACTCTTAAATGTCTTCTAGGTTTAATGCAATGCATAATTTATTGCAAATGATTTTAAATATATTAATGAGGCTCCTGTTAGTAATAAAAGAACAGTCATTCTTCAAAACTCTATTACTCTATAATAATTAGCTGCTGCATAATTAAAATATTTCTTTACTTATAAACACACATATGAATACATAAAGGTGTGTAAGTTACAGTGCAAACAAGGGTAGGGGGACAAAAAAAGAAGAATTTCTACATAGGATAAATATAAAAAACACTGATATTTGGGCACAACTGTGCTGGGCATACAAAGGCAAAATAGTTCATTATTAAACTGGGAAATCAGTGAATATTAGATGGAAAAGTAGCTTCTGAATTGTGCTTGAGAACATGAAAGGCTCTCTACAATAATGTGGTATTTATGAGGGGAATTAATTGCACTCTTTTGAATCACATAGTAATCTGATGATATAATGAATTAATAGCACTTTTTTTCCAAACAAAAACTCTGAAAGTCTTTTGAGCTTAATAGGTTGTGTTAAATACCACACCACAGAGCTTAACAATGTGAATGGCTCTATGCCTGGTGCCATTAAATGAAGTTGCTCTCAGAAAAATATTGGATATTTTGATTAGGGCAAATGTGAACAAATTTTAAAGAAGGCACCCTTGTAGATATTTTGAATAACATCAGTGGCCAAATGTATCTGATCTTTGAATGTCACAAAATGTCATTCTAATTTTGAAGTATAGAGTGAGAATAAATTTCCATTTAACATGGTTAGAGAATAAAACCCTTGGTTCCTTGCTCGTATATTATAATGAACAGAAATCAATTTTTTTGTTAAATAAAAAGAGTAACAATTATTATTCCCTTAGTAAAATAATTTTTGTTAAATATGTATGTTCAACTTATCAAATATTGGATCCAAGGAAGGTATATGTCTTTTCTTGCTTACCTGTCTCAGGCACATAACCCATAACACTATGGAAATCTTCCAATTTTCATATATGTATCGACTATATATTTAATGCTGCACACCATTTTATTTGGTGAAAACAATTACAATAAAAGGAAAACATGGATTGAATAGAACTTAAAGTATAATTGAAAAAGAAAATAAAGACAAAAAATGCACTAATTGCATTATGACATAGGCTCTACAAGGATTTTTTACTTTCAGATATAATAGCTAACACTATGCAGCCTAAAATGACGTATGACAGTTAATACTTGAGACATTAAAAATCATTAAACAGAACAAGACAGAAAAAGCAAGTGTGCTTTATTTGGGAGAAAAAAAGTGTAAATTCACAACAAAAATTTGAATATGAGGATATTTTAGGATAATGCTATGTATGTAATATAATTTTATTAGATTATAATGAAAACATAATGACATTATTGAGCCCTCACTATATCCCAAGCACTGTATTCCCCTTGAGAGCTATTTATTATTATCACTAACATTTTAGTGCTTTTTCCAACTCCACATATGAAATAAGTTGCTTTCTGCATGAAGATTTGAATTGAGGTGAATATTGGTCTGCAAATCTGTGACCTGCTAATCTAGCCTTGTTATTAGTTCAAACTTACATTTATATTTAAAATTGAATGATTTTGCCTGTAAGTTTGTTGAATATAGCCTTTATAATTTTGAGGACTATCCCATCTATCAATTTTTTTTATTTATATCATTTTATTAAGATTTCCTATTGAGTCCTTGGCATCAGGCATTCCTTTAATTCTATAAGCATGTTTTCCTTTTGTTCATTGAATACATTTACATTAACTACTCTGAAATCTATGTATATTAAATCCAACATCTGTGGCACTTGATGTTTCTATCAACTGTTTTTTTCCCAAGCTTGGGTCCTTTCTTTCTCCTTCTCCTTCTTCTTTTATTAAATCATAGCTATATACATTGATGCATTTATGGGGTTCAGTGTACTGATTTCATATACAATGTGATATGTTTGCATTGAACTGATTAATACATCCATCCCTACTCTTTTCTTAATAGTTTTGAAAGGTACCATTGCATCATGCACATTCGGCGAGGTCCCCCTAAATATCCTACCTCCTTCTGCCTCCTCTCTCCCAACCCTCTCCTCTTCCCCACCTCAAATAATGAATACATTACTCAGAAATACAAACAAATCAGGAGGTATCATGTTATCAGACTTCAGGCTACCCTATAAATTCATAGTGATCAAAACAGCATGGTACTGGCACAAAAACAGAGAGGTAGATGTATGGAGCAGAATAGAGAACCAAGACATGAACTCAGCTACTTGTTGTCATTTGGTCTTTGATAAGCCTATCAAAAACATTCAGTGGGGAAAATACTCCCTATTTAACAAATGGTGCTTGGTGAAGTGGCTGGCGACCTGTAGAAGACCGAAACTGGACCCCCACTTGTCACTGTTAACAAAAATTGATTCTCACTGGATAAAAGATTTAAACTTAAGACATAGAACTATAAAAATACTAGATGAGAGTGTAGGAAAAACACTTGAAGAAATCGGCCTGGGAGAATATTTTATGAGGAGGATCCCCTGGGAAATTGAAGCAACACCAAAAATACATTACTGGGATCTGATCAAACTAAAAAGCTTTTGCACAGCCAAGAGCACAGTAAGTAAAGCAAGCAGACAACCTTTAGAATGGGAGAAGATTTTTGCAGAGTATGCTTCTGACAAAGGTCTGATAACTAGAATCCACAGAGAACTCAAACTAATCATAGGAAAAGAATAAATAACCCCATTTCTATGTGGGCAACAGACTTGATCAGAAACTACTCTGATGAAGACAGGTGCATGCCCTACAAACACATGAAAAAATGCTCATCATCTTTAATCATCAGACAAATGCAAATCAAGACCTCTTTGAGATATCATATAATTCCAGTAAGATTGGCCCACATCCCAAAACTACAGCGGTTGGCATGGATGCATAGAGAAAGGAACACTTCTACACTGCTGAAGGGAATGGAAGCTAATACGAACTTTTTGGAAAGAAGTTTGAAGAACACTCAAGGAACTAAAAGTAAACCTACCGTTTGATCCTGCAATTCCTCTCCTAGGTATATACCTAGATGGTCAAAATTATTTTACAACAAAGACATTTGCACCAGAATGTTTATTTCATCCCAATTCATTATTGCCAATACATGGAAACAGTCCAAGTGCCCATCATCCCATAAATGGATTAACAAATTGTGGTATATGTACACCATGGAATACTATGCAGCCATAAACATTATGGAGACTTCACATCTTTTATGTTTACTTGGATGGAGCTGGAACATATTCTTCTTAGTAAAATATCTCAAGAATGGGGGAAAAAGTATCCAATGTACTCAATACTACTATGAAATCAATATATAATCACCTACACATTCATATGAATGGTAAAACATAACTATAGTCCATCTATACCAATTTTGTTGAGCATTCTTATCACAAGGGTGTTGAATTTTGTCAAATTATTTTTTGTGCCAATTGAAAGCATCAGATGATCTTTGTTTTTGCATCTATTTATGTGGTCAATGATATTTATAAATTCGCATATGTTGGAACATCTTTGCATCATGAAGTTCACTTGTTCATGGTGGATGATTTTTTTGATATATTGCTGAATTAAGTTTGTTAAAATTTTATTGAGAATATTTGCATCTGTATGCATAAGGGATATTGGTCTATAGTTTTCTTTTTTAGTTATATTCTTTTTTGACTTTGGTTTCAGGGTAATATTGTTTTTTTTTAGAATGAATCAGAGAGGGTTCCTTCCTTTTATATGTTATGGAATAATTTTTGCAGCATAGATACAAGTTCCTTTATGTAGGTTTGGTAAAATTCAGGTGTGAAAACATATGGTCTGGGACTATTTATAGTTAAAATATTTTTTATTGCTACTTCAATTTGGGGGTTTGATATTGGTCTCTTCGGATATTCTATTTTGTCCTCGTTGTGCCTAGGGAGGTGAAGGTTTTGTGTTTCTAAGAGTTTGTCCTCTGCCTCCACATTTTCATGTTTATTGGCATAGAGATATTTTATAGTATCCTGAGAGGATGTTTACAAAACATCCATAGAAATTATTTCATTGAATGAAGAAAAGTTGAAAGTAATTCCTCTTGGCATTGGGACCAGATAACATTGCCCACTTTCACCACTTTTTTTCATATGGTTCTGGAAGATCTTGCCAGAGCTATAATGCAAGAGTAGACAATCAAAGGGGTCCAAATGGGGAAAAAAGAGATCAAACCATCACTCTTTGCTAATAATAAGATCATCACAGATACTTTATATCTAGAAACCACTAAAGTTTTGAATAAAAGAAGTTCTGGAATTGAATTCAGCAAAGTCTCAGGGTACAAAATTAATGTATACAATCAGTAACTTTTATATGTATCAATGATAGTCAAGCTAAGAATCAAATCAAAGACATTAGACCTTTCATGGTAGCAACAAATAAAATAAAATTCCTTGAAATTTACTTAACAAAGAAGCTGAAAAAACTCTATAAGGAGAATTATGAAACACTGAGGAAAGAGATTCTAGGGGCTGCAAATTGATCGAAAAATATGTCATGACCATGGATTGGTAAAACCAATATTATCAAAATGACTATACTTAACAAAGTGTCTTATAGATTCAATGAAATTTCCATTAAAATACCAATGCAAATTTTAACAGATCTAGTAAAATAGTTCTATTCTTCACTTGGCGAAGACCCAGAATAGCCAATGCAATCTTCTGTAATGAGAACAAAGTGGGAGGCATTGCATTACCAGACTTTAAGCTATAATCCAAGGCTATTATAACCAAAAAATGGTACTGGCACAGAAACAAAGAATAGATTTATGGATAAGAACAGAGAACCCAGAGATAAAATCATCCTCATATTCTCATCTGATTTTAACAAAACTGACAAAATTACACTAGGGAAAAGAATCTCTCTTCAATAAATGGTTCTGGGAAAAGTAGATAACCACATGTAAAAATCTGAAAAGGATCTATACCTCTAACCACTCATGAAAAATAACTCATGATGAATAAAAGATGAGAATTTGAGAGGAAAATGTTGGAAAATCTCTTATAGATATTAACATGGTCAAATAATTCGTGAAGAAGACCCTGAAAGCAATCACAGGAGCTACAAAAATACTTAAATTGGAGCTCATCAAATAAAAAAGCTTCTTTGTAGGAGACAATTAAAAGAGCAAATAGACAACCCACATAATGGGAGAAAATATTTGCAAGTTATTCATCTGATAAAGGATTGTTAACCAGAATCTATAAAGACCTCAAGCAAATCACCAAGAAACAACATAACAACCCTATTAAAAAATGGATGAAAGACGAGCAGAAACTACTGAAGAGATACTAATGGCCAATGAGCCCATAAAGATGCTGAACTTCTCTAATCATTAGGAAAACAAAAATAAAAACCACAGTGAGATATCACCTAACTGCAATGATAATGGCTTATTTTAAAAGTCATTTAAAAGTAATAAATGTTGGTGTGGATAGAGATAGAAAGGAACTTATATGAACTATTAGAGGGATGGTGTGGATGGAGATAGAAAGGAACTTTTATGAACTATTAGAGGGATTGCAAATTAGTACAACCTCTATGGAAAATTGCATGGAGATATCTCAAAGAACATAAAGTAGACCTACCAGTGGATCCAGAAATCCCACTTTTGATTATATACCTAAAGGACATGCCATAAAAGGATACCTGCTCTCAAATGTTTATAGCAGCACAATTCACAGTAGCAAAGATGTGGAAACAACCCAAGTGCTCATCAATGCATAAATGAATTAATAAAATGTGATACCATGGAATATTACTCAGTGATAAAAAATGACAAAGCAGTATCATTTGTGACAGCTTAGATGGAAATGAAGACCATTTTTCTAAGTGAAACATCACAAGAATAGAGAATCAAACACCTGTACTCAATACTTAACTGTAAGCAAATGTCAATAAAAATCAAGTTGAGTGGAGGGAGGAGGTGAGATTGGTAAATTCATCCCTATTGGGTCAAGACACACTATCTGGGTAAAGTGCACACTTATAATTTTGATGCATCTGTGGAAAAACAAAGTAGATAAATAAAACTGTACCACTAATATTCTGAAATTTAAAGAAAAGTAATAAAAGGATATAGTAACCAGTCCAGAGGATGGGAAATCCAAATGACCACTATATAAATATGTAATAGTGATGATTAAAAAAATGAATGGGTATGATTATATAGGGAGTTAATTATTTGGCATTGTTTTGTTTTCAAGATTTTTGGTTACTGTATGTTCTTCTTTATATAATTTTTCAAAATATAATAATTTATAAATTCTTATACATTTGACCAACTGGGTCTGTGTGAAGACAGATGTGAGTACAATTAATGAAATATACATCAATAAAATGTAACTGTGGTAAATAGAAGTTTAATCATGTTCTCCATGGGGTTTAATCTTCATGGAAAAGGTACCATTATATTTTGGTCATGAAGAATATCTTAAGCAGATACAGACAGGAACGGAACATAGGACAGTAAAGTGGTAAGCTGAATAAAGATGCAGATGGCCAAAAATGCTATGCCTCGCAGGAAATTTGTGATTTTATTAGTGATCGTTACTGTGTATAAATTATCCCACATTTATTGATATCAAATGGTTATCAGTAACAAATCGATATTCTTATTATATTATGATTTCTATAAATCTGAAATTTTTGAATAGTTGATTTGAGTGGTCCAGACCCAGGGTTTCCCAGCGTCGGGAGTTAGGCTGCAGTCATCTCCAGACTACTGAGCTGAAGGATCTGCCTCTTAGTGCACCCCATGGTGGCTGGGGTCCTCAGTTCCTCCTGGAATTTTGGCAGTAGTTACTGATTCCCACCCAGTGAGCCTTTGCAGGGGCTGCAATTAACATGGTAAGTTGCTTTCCTCAGGGCAAGAGATCCAAGTAAGGAAAAGAAAGAATCTGAGGTGGCAAGGCCTTTTCATATTTATCTTGTTATTTGTTCTGCCAAATGCTACTGGTCAGAATGATTCTGGTACAGTTTGGGACTGAACTAAGCAAAGCTGTGAATAGGGGGATACATGACTGGGGGCCCTTTCAGATACTGAATATGACAGAGCAAGGAATTTTATGCCACCAGGAAAGAGTCCTGATGCCTAACACCCTTACTCCAAACGCTTGGCTACATTTAGAGACAATTTTGGCTGCCAGAACTGGGGGTGTTCCCACTGGCGTCTTGTGGGTAGAGGACAGAAATGCTAATAAGCATCCCACAATGCACAGAACAGCTCCCACCCGCAAGGTGTCCATCACAAGATATTAATAGTGCCAATTAAGGTGGAAAACACTGTGAAGTCAAGAAAGAATGCAGGTGGCTATATTACAAATAACTCATGATAATCTAGTTCTCCAGATATTATTTGCATGAACTATTTTGGAGGAGGTAAGGAAAGAAAAACTCAAAAAAAAAAAAAATGAGGGGGCTGGGCATGGTGGCTCATGCCTGTAATCCTAGCACTCTGGGAGGCAGAGCCAGGTCCATAGCTTGAGCTCAGGAGTTGGAGATCAGCCTGAGCAAGAGTGAGACCCTGTCTCTATAAAAGAAAAAAAAATAGCCAGGTGTTGTGTCCGATTCCTAAAGACCCAGTTACTCGAGAGGATGAGGTAAGAGAACTGCTTGAGCCAAAGGTTTGAGGTTGCTGTGAGTTACTCTATTGAGGGTGACAAAGTAAGACTCTGTCTTAAAAAAAAAAAAAGAGCAAGAGGATCAAAAATAATAATACTAAAAATAAAAGAAAGCAAGATAGAAGAATTATCCATATGTAAAAATCCAATAAAACCTTCTGATACATTGGAAAAATATTTTAAAAATTAAAAGAAAAATGGCTTTTACATAAACTGGAAAATACCATTAACAAATAAAGGAATATAATTTTCTGCCATTTGCTGCCCTTGATCTATAAGTTAAGAATTTCCCCATTAAACTAGAAATTAGAGTTTATCTGGTTTTTAAATTTTGTTTAGTACTTTTAGTTTAATCATACTTTAGCAGACACTGTCATTTGTCTATTTCTGTATTTCTTTAGAAAGGATTAAGTTAATCCTAAAAATATTGAGTCATCTCATTCTATTTACTTCTTCTGGAAAACAAATTAGATATTCATTTAGGCACTCTTGTTCTTCTTTGTTTGTTTTGTAGTTTTTGGCCGAGGTTGGGTTTGAACCTGCCACCTCTGGTATATGGGGCTGTTGCCCTACTCCTTGAGCCACAGGCGCCACCCAGGCACTCTTTTTCTATCCTCCGTATTTTTCTCTCTCATATTCCTTATCCCTTTGTCTCTATAAAAGATTTGTTTTCCAAGTCCAAACATAGGTGAGAAAAAGCCTATGATAAAACTTTCACAGTAAACTTTCATTTTTGTATATAAATTCCAAAGGAGAAGGAAGTCAAATATTTTATCCATATGGGATTAGGTGTGCATTTCTACACAGACTTCTCTTTCTCATCTCCCCCACCCCCATCTATATCACTAGGTTGTAGACCTTAGAGTGGTTTCATACTGTGGAGAGGGGGACATGGGATTATCAGGAATTCACTATTAAGGCAAAGGGTCTCAGTCATTACCCAATACCCATTCTTCCCTTTTTGCATACATATAATCTCTGACGTTTATTTGGGTTGGCAAAGTACGTGGCTAAAATACTACTTATTAGTCTTTTAGGTAGAGTTATTAAAGGAAATATTCATTTTGATCTTTTGGTATGATATTTGGTAAATAGCCCTTTCACATCTTACTCATACTTTCTATTTGGAATGCAATTAAATTTGTTTAAATTTTTAATTAAAATTGTTGGATTTCAAAAAGTCCTATATGTAGATACTGAGGATGAGCATTAAGAATCACCAAAAACTAAACATTGTTTTTGACCTAACGCTCAGATGAGCTTTTGAACCATTAGAAATAATTAGGGCTGGAGTTTAGAAGCCACTATAGAATTATAAAATTTAAAACCACAGGATTAGGGATGGAGGGGAAATTTCAACAAAAAAGTTTATAGAAGGATTTCAGGAAATATGCAGTGTGGTACTGAAGGGAGCTTTTTTGGTGGTGGGATGTGGTTAAAAATAATTGAAGCATTTTTTAATATTAGAAAAGAATGTAGATGGATCTATTTAAAAGGTGTTTTTACCATTGAACGTGCACACCTACACTGCATGAGAGTTCTAGTGGCTTTACGTATTTGTCAACACTTCATATTAAAAATCTTTTTAAATTCAACAGTGGTTCTGAAAAACTGGATATGTATGCAAAAGAATGAAATTGAGTCTATATATTACATCATACATAAAAATTGAACTAATAATGAATTAAGGACTTAAATGATTTCCTGACTATGACACATTGCCCTGATTACTGTACTTGATAGTTTAGAAATAAATTTACATTTATTCTATCATTTGAAAATTTCCAGATGTATGTCAAATTTGTCACATAATGTCCAATTTCACACATACAGTCTCAAAATATATTGTAAAAAAATAAAATATTATACTATTATTTTCTTTAAAGAGTTTGTTATCTTTTAATAAATTAAAAATGCATATAGAACTTTTAAAACTTTATCCACATATGTGCTATTTGGGACATAATCATTTTTGCAGCTGGAAAGACTCTAATAATTTTATAGGGCAATTCTATTAATGACGAGTTCTTTCATCTTTCAGATGCCTGAAAACATCACTTCCATTTCCTTTTTTTAACATTATTTTCACTGTTAAATGATAATAGTTTGATGTATCCCCCAAAAAACCTTTCCAAATGTTATATCATTGAGTGCTGGCTGACAATTTTTATAAATAAGATCTGCATTAGCATTTTTCATCTTTGTTACCCTCAGAGCGATATGTATTTTTTTTCAATTTCAGTTAAAATTTTTCTCTTTAGCATGGTTTCTAGACATTTAATTATTTCATGTTTGGGATAGTTTTATAGAAATTTGATTATTTTGTTTTGGAATAATTTTCCTTGCATTTACTCTTCCTCCTCCTTTTGTTGAGCTTTTCAGATATGCGAATTCATTTCTTCAAACATTTTCCTGTTTCCTCGTTTATTGTTCTCATATTTCAATTACACATATGTTAGACTTCTAAAAACTTTTCCACAGATGACTTGAGGTCTGTTTAGCAATTTAAGCTTATTTTTATTCTCTTTGTGTTTCATTTTGGATACTTTTATTGTCCTATCTTCAAGTCTTCTTTATTTTTCTCTGTGCCTAATTTTCCCTTTAGCTTATTCAGTGAACATTTAATTTTAGATCTATTTTCTGGCCTACAAGTTCAATTTAATTTTGTTTTGTAATGTTCTCTGTCTTCAGTCTTTTTAATTATTTAATTTTAAAACATGAATATATTCAAATTATACACATTAGTGTGTATCAAGTCCTTCTTGATTGAACATTTTTGTCATGCTCTTGCTTGCTTCTGTTAACTAAATTTTCTCCTGATTATTGACCACATAGCCTTTCTTCTTTACATGACCAGAATTTTTGGCTATTTGCAGGATAGTATGATTTATTTGACTGAAAAAATACATGTAAATGTATATATATATATATATACATATATATATGTTTACACCTACTTATAGCACATACATCTATATCTTTTTTTTTAACTTGCAAACTGTTTTGATTCTTTGCTGAGATAGAGTTATCTTTACTCTATAACTAGTTGGATGTATTGTTAAGGTGTAACTCTTTTGGGATTTGTACAAAATGCTTCATGTATTTAAAATATCACTCTACTCTGGACTATTTACCTATCCCTGTGTGAGTCTTGAGTATTGTTGAGCTTAGAGCTTCCCTGTAGATGTATGTCCGCAGGTAGTTTTCTGTTGTTATTTGTTTCTGGTTTTGTTCTTTTGTTTGTTTGTTTTTTGCCTTGGCTCTGGATGATAACCCTGTGAATCTATGACTCACTTGGTAGCACAAGATACGGTGAACCACTGTGCACATTTCATGAGTCTGACCTCTGCTACCTCCTTTTCTCTAGCAGTGCACCACAAAATCTCAGTCTTCTTCACCTCTTCCTACTCTGATCTGTGTGTCCTTCAGTCCAAGAGCTCAGGGTGATCTTCCTTCTTGTGTGTGCATTCTCTCACGAGGCACTCTGTTCTATAAAGTGCCTTCCTGCACAACATTATGAGGACCGGTATTAGTTCCTGCATTTTCCCCTTTTCTTGTGATCACAGTCCACCAATGCCATCTATTTGGTTTCTGAAAAGAGTTGTTTTACCATTTTTAGCCTATATGGAGGTTGAACGAATCTGGTCCTAGTTATTCTTTATAGCTAAGTCTATGTTATAATTTTTCAAATTGTGTTTTTCTCTTTTAAATCTCATCAATTTATAATTTTTCTTGAAGTGATGCAATTTAGAAAGATAAACTAAACCAGGATAGCACATAAGCCAGAATCCTCTGCAAGTTTATCAGTCAATGAATCTCATGTGGTATTGACTTGTAGCCAAAAGCAAAGCATCGTTTGAGAATGTTTTATTTCATAAATCGGCATATTCCTGGCAGACTGAGTATGTAGAGAGTAGCTGTCTTCCAAAGCTGTTTTTTTCATATACAGTAAAGATGCAGAAATACTTTTATAAGGTTTTTTTAAAGTTCTTCAGGCAGTTTATGCAAATGATACCAATCTGATTGGAACTTTTTAAATTTGATATTCCTTGAGATGAATTCAGAATACTGATATACTGGCTTTTTATCTGTCTCTCAATTTATGAACATATTCTCATATATAACAATGTAATTTGTAGGCAGAGAGATAGAGTGGTCAGTGGCAAAGCAGTGTTCCTACTTTTATTAAATAAAGTAAATATAAATCTGATGATACAACCAAAAAGTCATGGAGAGATTTATTTCCAAGACAAAATAAATGAACCAATCTTTGAAGGTCTCAATGAAAATGCAAAGCTTTTATGCAAAGCATAAAATTTGTGATGGATACGTTGGCCTTGGAAAGGTTGAGATTCTCAGACACAAACTCTCCTACTGAGTCAACCAGTGAGGGTATCACATAAGTTTAATTATAATCAAACCTTCAGTTCTTGGAAAGTCTACCAAGGAAGGAATTTCCTTAAAAAGGAGTCAGGGAAAACTAGTTAAAGATTTAGGGAACCAAGAGTCAGTCAATGAAGAGTCTTGAAGGGATGAGTCACTTTGCAAACCAAGACAGTTGCTTGGACAGTCAGTGGAATCCCTGAGGCTATGAGGAATCACTGTTAGACTAGCTTGCCTGCATTATTCTAAAAATATGTCTTTGAACGAGCTGCTTATATTAGTTTGAACTCAAGCATTTGTCTTGCATTTTACCGTTTTGTTCGGTTTAATGTTTTATAAGTCATAGAGCAGTTTTTTTAAGTTTGGATTTTGATTTCAATTCTTTTGTTTTGCTTGTAACACAGACACTTATTCTGTCACATTCTGGAGGCTGGGAGTCCAAAAACAAGGTGTCAGTAGGGCCATGATCCCTCTGAGCTTCTATTTCAGTTCTTATGTGAATGTGTTAGGTTATACAAATTTCTTTGTTTACTAGGAAATTTCATGTTAAATATTGCTAGATATCGAACTTTCACATTATTTTGAAAATGACAAAAGGAAAAACTTTAAATATACAAGAATCTTGCATTCTCTGCACTGTCATGAAGGATGCTTAAGATGGATTTTAGGCATATTACTCTTTCCTAACAACAAAAGATAAATTTAAAAAATAGGACTTTTAATCCAAGAAATATCACACAAATGTAAACCATATTTAAGTAAACATAAAAATATTGAACTTTCAAATCTCCAACACCTAAAGAAAGGACATTTGTTCAATATCTCATAGAATCAGTAATTTTGCATATTTTCGGAAAATGTTTTGGTATGCATTCAACCTAAAAATTATTCTACTCTCTCCTAAATTCAGTTCAGAATGGTACAGATTTTCTACTTCAAGAAACATGAAGGAACCACTTTAGGCATGTATAGCAGATGTAATTTCAAAGCAGATTTGCAAGAAAAGTTTACTGCATGAAACTATGCCATATTTGATAGTTGCACAATATTTAGTGACTATAAATAAAACATGAACTTATGTTACAGGCAAAAGTAATGATAAAATTCAACTCTTAAGTTTATTATTCAAAACCTGAGTTATTCAGACTCCATATTAAATTTGCAGTCAAGATTCTGGTGGTCATGACATTTAAAATTTATAACTATTATCTATTATAGAAGAGAATTACTGGTGCTTGGGGTGACCCATGTACCAGTACAAATGGTAAGTTAAGAGGAAAAGACTTGATAGATTTACATTTGTATGTTTGTGGGTGTGTGTATGTGTGACATGTTCGCATAGTATATGAAAATGTGAAGAGAGTTTTCTTAGCTAAAGTCATTTGATCAGTTGTGAACTAGCTGAACTTGTAAAGCTCTGGTATTCTGTGATATTAAAAAAAAGGATAATGCTAGGTAAATAGTTTAAATATACAATTATGGTAAATGAAAAACAAACAAAACTTTATTACCTTATATGTGTTAATATAGTTTGAAATTGACATTTATTAAATAAATATTTGTACATGTACTTATAAATCTGGACTTTTCTGAGAAACATAGTTAGGAATAAGTGAAGGTTTATTCAACAGAATGTAAGAGAAATAAGTAATAGTTGAGTCATTTGTTGTTTTCTGGAATGTTTGCAACTTTATTTCTTGAAAATATTTTATTGTCTATAACACACTATAAATTCTATGGGCAAAGTCTGGAGTTACAAATAAAATATATTATAAAGTACAATAATCTTCTCTGTAATTATCTTAAATCTGATCACATTATGAAGTTAATGAATGTACTTATTTAAAAAAGTACTTTTATCAAAAAGAAAGCAATAGAACCGAAGTAGTTTTTCAAGAAAGTGAGTCTAAGAGAGAAAGTTCATAAATGAGAACCTGTATTGGTCGAGATAACCTCAAATACGGAGAGAAAAATATTATAGTTTGGATTCCCTTGAACATTTGTTTCTCTTCTGTTTCAAATTGACAGTTTGAGATTCATTTTACCAAATCACCTGATGTGCTAGAGTGGAGAAAGTAAAACACCAGAGGATATTTTTACTGATTATGTCAAGATTAAAAATAGCAGTTTTCAAAAGTGGTCTGTGTGTAGTCAGCTTTGGCATGTCAGTTTCAATATGGCACTGCAGATGAAAAGCAGAGAAGAATGACTTAGAGCAATGACCTCACAAATGGGAAAAATAACTTGAAGGAATAAAGTTTTCTGATATAAAAATACCATTATTCCTTGCTAAAATACACACCACTGTCAACCCAGTAGTAATTTATTTCCATTCTACTTTTCATGTGTCCATTAAAATGTTTAGTTTAATATGTGAACTACATATTCTTATAAAATGACATTATAATTATTTATATACATACCTCTGTGGTTGTTTAAAATAGATTTTGAAGTACATGAATAATATTCAAGAAGTATTTATTATGAAATATTTGAACAATGTAGAGGTTGGTAGGAGAACTGAATTTAGTTTTCTGATTTTTATCTATACAAACCAGGAAAGTTAAATTGTAGGTCAGTTGATTAAAATCAACATGATGCTATCACCAATGCATTTTGTATAAAGCATATACTATTCCACGTTTTTCCGTGTGTAGTACATGGTCGAATTATAATAATTATATTCAAAAAGTTTAAAAACGTTTTGAACTCAAACATTTTCGACCCACTATTGATTTACATATTTGCCAAAGAGAAAGTTTTGGGTGGTGAATTAAGAGAGTTTATTAATTATTTAGAATAACTTTTTTGAGAAAAAAAGTTTATGCTATTATGGATCTCAATTCTTTTCAATATATTATGTTTATAATTCAGTATATGTAAATCTTGTATCAATCAATGAATATAGTAAATGAAGATGTAAGAAGGGATGTCAAAAGGAACAACATAATTTTTATAGGTTAATAATCCATTGAGTATATTTACCACATTTTCCTTAACCATTCATTCATTGATGGACCACATAGGTTGATTTCAAATCTTAGCTATTATAAATAGTGTTGTTATAAACAATGGAGTGAAATTTTATCATTTTGCAGCAACATGGATAAAACTGGAGAGCGTTATTTTAGGTGAAATAGGTCAAACTCCTATTTCACCTAAAATAGGAGAGACAAATCTTGCATAAATGGGAGTTATATTAAATCGATTGACCTTGTGGCGACAGAGAGTAGAAGGATGATTATCCAACTCTAGGAAGGGTGGGAAAGGTGTGAGGGATAAAGTGAAGGATGGCTAATGTGTACAAAAATATAGGTAGATGGTTAGACTAAATGAATAATATGTGACAGGACAATAAAGTGACTATAGTCAATAGTATGGTTTGATGTACTTTAAAACTAATAAAAGAGTAGAATTGGAATGTTCCTAACACAAAAAATGATAAATGCTTTAGTCAATAAATACTCCAATTACACCAATTTTATCATTACACAGTGTATGCCTGTATCAAAATAATACATATACCATATAAAGACATATAATTATTGTGGATCAATAATAATTAAACAATTTTTAAAAATAGAGAAAACATGTGGTGTTTGTTTTTCTATTCTTGAGATACTTCAGATACTTCAATTAGAATAATTGTCTCCAGTTGCATTCAAATTATTGTTAAAAGCATTAATTTATCTTTATTTACGGTTGAGAAGGATTCTGTGATATGATGTGCCACATTGTGTTAATCCACTCTTAAACTGATGAACACTTGGGTTGACTCCACATCTTTGCAGTTGTGAATTGTGCTATAATAATCATTCAAGTACAGGCATCTTACTGATGAAATATTTTCTTTTCTTTTGAGTAAATACCACGTAGTGGGAATGCTGCCTTAAGTTGTAGGTCTACTTTGAGCTCTTTGTGGAGTCTCCACACCATTTTCCATAGAGGTTGTAATAATCTGCAGTCCCACCAACAGTGCATAAGCATTCCTTTCTCTCTGAAACCATGCCAGCATCTGTTGTCTTTGGACTTTGTAATAAAAGCCATCTAACAGGGGTAAGGTGATATCTCATTGTAGTTTTAATTTGCATTTCTCTGATGATTAGTGACATTGAACATTTTTTCTATTTCTCAATATTGTACTTATTTATATATTATTTATTTTTATTTCAGATTAATATATGGGTACAAATGATTAGGTCACATTGTTTGCGTTTGCTACGCAAGGTTTAAGTTGTAGATGAGCCCTTCACCCAGGAAGTGTGTCATATGCCCCTATATTGCACCTATTAGGTAAAAACATTTTCTTCATGTATTTTTTGGCCAATTGTACAGGGAAGTAAAAGTCACTGGAAATCAAGCAGGGTGGAGGAGGTGAGGATGTGCAAAAAAACTACTTAACAGGTGTAATGAACACTATTCAGGTGATGGGCACAACTATAGTCCTGACTTAACATTACAAAAGCTATGCATGCAATAAAAATAATTGTACTCCTTTAATATTTTGAAATAAAATATAAAAAGAACAAAAAATATCGAAAAAGTTAAAAATTAAAATTTCAAAGTTAATGCTTTCTAAAGTTAAAAAGTTAAATATGCATATTTTCAGATATTCTGATTTAAATTCTTGCCACTGTATTTTGTAACTATGTTTAAATACCAAAAACTAATTCCTAACTAGTTTCTAAGTGGCTTCTCAAAGTTTAGAGAAAAGTTCACTAAAAGAAGAGAGCCTTTTTGTTTCAGACAAAAAAAAAATTGCATACTTTCAGATTTTTCTTCTTCTTAGCTACCTACCGTCTTCCTTAAACTACTTTTATAAAAATCTCACTCTCTCTCTGTCTCTCTTATGTGGTTCCAATATATGGTATATCACCACTTAATTTATTTATTTTATTATTCAATAAATACTAAATATTTATTATCTCAAACATGTTTAACATTCTACCAGGAAGGAGAAAATATTTAAGGCAGATCAGACATTGAATTCAAAAATTAAATTTCACGAAGTCCTGTAGGGTAAGAGCAACAAAACATTACTTTCTGCAACACGAATGAATATCATGACAGTAATTCTGTACTTTTTAAGTATGTGGTAGGTATTAAGGCAACTTCAAAACAGAACTTCATTTTGTTCTTTTTTCTTCAGAAGGAGGTATTTTTATTTTTTTAATTTTTTTTTATTAAGTCATATATACATAGATCATGAACACATTTATGCCTTTGTGGGATTCAACATGTTGATTCTTTGTGCAAATTGGAGTGCTTACATTCTGCTAATTAACATAGCTCTCACCTCATTTACTTAATCACAGTGTTAAGACATGCAGGAGGGGGTGCGATAGATGAAGGGTTAATGGCGGGACCACATCTATGGAGCATATTGCAAGGGTACAAGTCAAATGTATCAAGGATTGAACACAACTTCATTTAGATCAAGAATGACTAGGGTGGTGATCTGGTATTGTTTTTAATTAGACAGATGATCTCTGACAAATTACAATTTCTCTGAGAAGTATTCCTCATTGAAAATTATTCTCCCTTTAGGCTGTTACAGTTATTTAACTTTATAGTCTAAGGAAATTAAACATGGCAGTTATATATAACAATGTCAACTTATTATGCTATAAACATAAAATTTGTCACCTTTTCTCCCAGAAATTTCTCATAAATTCCTTAGAGAACGAGACTGAATCACATAACAACTTCATGGCTAGAAGTGCGTGCATTAATCTGGACCCCCAAGGCTAGGCCAGATTTGAAGGTTTATGAGAATGATTACTCACACTCAACTGAGTTTTTTAAGACTTTATTTTACCACAGATCCAACAAGAAAACAATGAAAAGGACATGTACAAGATCAATGATAGATGAGGTTGCAGTAAATGAAACACTACCGTCTCCTATTTCACACCATAAAGTCCCCGATATCTGTAGTTACACAGCCATGTACAGTGAGGAATATGCCAGGTCAGATGAGCCACAGTCATTAGCCCACTAACTTTTATACTTATTTAAATTGAGGTGGGGTCTATCAGCCCTCCAGGGTCTACCTTATTACCCCAAATGGCATTTCACTTTCTTTATGTTTATATACTTTCACTATATTTTCAGCTTTACCATTTGCCCTACTCCAGGTTTCAGCGTAGCTAGTTGTACACAGCCTGTCCTAGTGCGAATAATAATATAGCCAGTGAAGTGCAGCAGAGAAGAGCCAAGTGGAAGTAAGGGTTAAGAGGTGAGGAGGTGGCGATGCATTGCTGCCCCTACAGGAAGATGTCTGAGGCAAGAAGGAAGGAGTGAAGATTGGGGAGTCGAGTGAGGGAGGGGAAGGGAGAGAGAGAAGCACAAGGCAGGCATCCGTCCAGGAGATCGGTCAGAGAATGAAATCAGAGCGTACTGAACTCAGGGCAGCAGAGGTGCTGGAGTTGGGTAGCAAAACTAGGCCAACCCAAATTAGCATAGTGATGGAAAAGAGCCCCAAAAGACAGGTATTGAAAATAATTCCACAACAACCAGGTGAGTGAAGAGAAAACTTCAACCAGAAGTTGAAAATGAGGTTGAATACGAAGAGATGGGCAGGAGGGAGAGGAACAATGCTGTGTACGTCCACCTGCCGAGACAAAATCCTGCCACAGAATAGGGGGTTTTCTTGTTGCTTTTATTTCTGATGAACACACGTGTGTATTTTGATTGGACAGGCAGCAAATAGTTTATGCTTCATATATTAATGCTCGTGACCCAGTGTGATGTTTTTCTTCTCCATGCATTGTTTGATGTCTTATAGATGGACGCTAAGAAGGGCTTGATTATTTGTATTAAATAAGAAACTTTTCTAAATTAGAAGCATCTAAAAATACTCTCAGGAAAGCACTATACACTTTTTGAGAGAAGTAGTGAGAAATAAGAGTAATGTCAGAAGGAAAACTTTGGTCGTGGTTATAAAACCTGTTTTGCATGCCTGTAATCCTAGCGCTCTGGGAGGCTGAGGTGGGTGGATTGCCTGAGCTCAGGATTTCAAGACCACCCTGAGCAAGACCAAGACCCTGTCTCCAAAAAGAGCCGGGCATGGTGGCGACCCCCTGTAGTTCCAGCTACTCTGGAGGCTGAGGTCAGAGGATCACTTAAGCCCAAGAGTTTGAAGTAGCGTTGAGCTATGAAGCCATGGCACTCTACCCAGAGAAACAAAGTGAGACTCTGCCTCAAACAAACAACAAACAAAACCCGATCTTGTATTCTTATTTGCTTCAACATAATTTTGATATATAATGCCCATTTCTAGTGGACCCTGGCATATGACACAAATCATGGACTTTCAGTGCCACCTCCTGAAAGGATTGTCAGTGTTCTGTTGCAAATCCCATTTAGAAAAGTGAAAATTTATCTTGACCATATATGATACCATGCTCCCCACTTGATAGTAATACACCTAGAGGACATTCAAATAAATGATTAGTAAACTCGACTAGGATATACGCCATGTGGATAGCTACATGAATATGTTATAGTGGGATCTAATGTTTATATCAGTGATTCCTATGCTAGGCACCTTTCTAAGCATGCGTGTAATAATCTAGTGATTCATGTTGTAAAATATCTTTATTTCTTTTTTCAGATAGGCCTCACACCTTTTATACATTCTATTTGATTTTCCTTTTGTGTCTCCGCTAATTCCTCTTTTCTTGATGAGTGGTTAGGGAAGTGGCAAAACGTATGTTTTTACATGCCCATATATGTTTCACATTTTCAGGTATATCATCTGTGTTTGTGTCTGCTTCTACATATTCACGGGTATCTCAGAGAGACAGCATAGGCTAATGGATTATAGTAAAGTTCAAGGAGCCACTGCCCGAATAGCTATTCTACCACCAAAGAGCCGTTTTCCTCTGCACAGGTAAAATAATTTCTTTGCAACTCAGTTTACATAGTTAAAATGGGCACAATAAAAGCGTCTTTCACACAGTTCTAATGAAAATTAAATGTGAAACATCTGCCACTACTAAAACGATACATGATTTCTTCAAACCATGAAATCACTTTGTCGTTTGCACTTTTCCTGGATGTTTATGAAATAGCAGTTGCCTGTATTACATGAAGTTTTTTCTGGATTCTTGAGAATTTTCCAAGTGTATTTTATAAAGGTTGTTTAAAACATATAATTTAGTTGTGATATATTTATTCTCTAAACAGAAAAAGAATAATATAACATGAAATTTAAAGACATTTGCCAATTAAAGCTTCTATATAGCATATCTTCTGAAGAATACAAACAAGCCAGCTGGAACTAATAAAACATACACTTTCGCTTATGATCAAAACATAAAAGAGAGTATTTTATAAATGAACTAATGCAAAAACTGAAAGAAGTTGAACTAATGTGCATTTTCATTTTTATGTTAAATATAATAAGTTAAAAATATGAAAGTATTACTATATGTTTTAACCATTCCTGTTCACATTTCTAAATTTCCACTATTTTTAAGATAATGTAATAAATAAAAGTAACTTCAGAGAAGGAAATAAAAGTGAATATGCATTACAGCTAAAAATGCAAAGCAAAATTCAGTGGATTGCTAAAACATTTAAAAATCATCCTATTTTATTATTTATAACTCAACCTACAAAAACGAGCTCCTCTGGATACATGATCTGTGAGCAGTTTGATCATATACTTTCTCCTGATGAGAGCTGAGGCTTACAAAGATAGTTTTTGCCTTAGAACTTCCGGAAGGTTGTTTTTCACGGACTTGAGCCCTGCTTAACAAGCTTATTCCAGCCACAGAGCCTGCTCCCCGGCATTCTCACATTAGCGGCACATCTGGCACGCTCTCTCCTTTTATGCTGACTGGGTTCCTTTGATTGCTTCATTTGGCCATGAAATTAGGAGAGTGCTGCTGACATCACCCACGAGACTCCCGTCTCATCCCACACCAGGGCTGATCAGGTGAAATCACTGCAAAAGGCATCTGGTCCCTACTGGAGCAGCAGGGAATGTATAAAACGTGTCCTTGCATTGCCTTCCTGTTGCGAAGTAGAAAAATGCTATTGAATCTGTAATATATGTATTTGTTTTAATCTTAAAACCGGTAAAGCCAAGGAAACTATTTTTGGGGGAATGAGATTTCTCAAAAGTAACATAAAAGGCATCTCCAAAATCAAAGTGTTGAATTTATAACAATAACCTTAAGCCTCCTCATTCCACAGTCCTATGATTTAAATACATTGACCATTGACTTAGACCATTAACACGTTACCCGTGTTAAAAAATGTCTCTGCCATATTTTCCGTGGTTACCGTCTAAAAGAATGATTGTTTTGGCTAAAATTGTAGCATTCTATTTGTTATAATTGAGTAATTAAAGTTCAGTTTTAGAATCCCTACAATTTTAGAATTTCCACCAGTCTGCACCTTAAAAACTAATGTAACTTCTAGAGAATCAAGTTCTCAACCATTAGTACTTATGTCCATATACTTAACTTCTCTACTCTTAGACACTTTTCTTCTGTGTTAAAAAAAAAAAGCCACTATCTTTTTATTAATATAGAACACAACATCATAGCACAGTGACTTTTGGGCAATAAGCCATTGTAATGTGTTGATCATTAATATAAGTTCTTACTCTTAGCTGCAAGAAGCTCCAATTCTGCACTTGCAGTCTCTTCTTGTAGATTAGACAGCATTAGTGTTGTGTTAAATACCTTTGTGTGTTGGTACAATCAACAACACAAGATTGGAAGGAAATGCAAAAGAACATATCCATAGATACTTCATTAAAATCAATAAGACCTTTAGCAAGATTGGTGCTGCAAAAACAACATATCATAGTGCAAAAAAAATCATGATTCTGTTAGCAACAAATTGTTAGAAAATGGAAACATATTTAAAAATTGCAGTTTAGAAAAATGTAAATTATTTTGGCATCAAAATGTAAAGATTTAGGATAAATCCTGGGTTTAAGGAGAAAATAATAAGTTATTGAAAGACGTTTAAAAAGTCTAAAATAAATCGAAACATACAATCTATCTACTAGTTAAAATGTAGAGTGTTGTAAAGGCATTTATTTTCCTTAAATAAATTTATAGATTGAAGTTTTTCAATGTCGATTTTGTGTATATGAAAATATGTACACGTGTGCACAAGCATACAAGAGGAATTTGATATTATAACACACAAGGAAGGGAAAAGGGCTGAGAGCGGGAAGGATACTCTTTTAGAGTGGTTAGATTAATCTAGCAGATGTACCCATCAAATTTACCATATTAAATGTCTATTCTTAGAGATTTGATGTAAAAAAACTCTTTATATGTGCGCCAGGAAATGTATAAGATTGTTTATTATCATATTGTTCTTAACAGCAAAACTTTATAAAAACTACAAAAGGCACTCAAAATATACAGATGTGGAATATATATTATAGTATATTAGCCATATGCACTAGATACACATATATAAAACCAACTAAAAAGGATTAAATACTTGAAAATAAGACCTGAAGCTGTAAAATTACTAGAATAAGATACATAGGAAATGTTATTGAAATTAGGCTGGCCAATAAATGTTTTAATATAGCCCCAAATCACAGGCAATAATAGCAAAGAATGACCAATAAGATGGCATTAAAAAGCGCTTATTTTTTTCAGCAAAGGAAACATTCAGTAAAGCAATGACAAATTTACAGTATAGGAGAAAATATTAATGTTAAAGCCATATATCTGACAACCAAAGGATATAAGAAACTAGAACAACTTATTAGCAAGAAAACTAATATCCCAATTAAAAATGAGCAAAGAACCTGGACAGATACTTTTTAAAAGAAGGCACATGAATGGCCAACGGATACCTACAAAAACCAACCAAACAAAAAAAGATTCAACATCACTAATCATTAGAGAAATGGAAATTAAAATCACAATGAGATATCATCTCATGTCTGTTAGCGTGGCTGCTACTAAAAGATGAAAGATAGCAAGTGTTGGTAAGTGTGTGAAGATAAGAGAACTATTATATACTATTACTCTGTATGTAAATTGCTACCTCCATTGCAGAAAATAGTATAGATGTTTCTTAAAAAATTAAAATCAAACTACTATATGATAGAGTAATCCTATTTCTCAGTATATATTCAGAGGAAACCTAATAAAGCTATGTGTTCACCAATGGATGAAATAATAATGTATATATATAAAATGTATTTACATATGTGTGTATAGATAAGTATATCTAATATGTTTATATATACAGTTGATCCTCAAATCACATGAGGTTTAGGGGTACAAATCCCTAGGCAATTGGAATTCAAGTATAATTCAAGTATGTTTTTTTCTAAAACATAGTTGCTATTTCTTTGAATCCACAAAAAATATAGCTGCTAATAGCCTATTATTGCCTAGAAGACTTACTGATTAGCACAGTTTGGATAATATACTAGATACTTATCATAAAGTAAGCTAGAAAAAGGACCATGTTATTAGGAAAATAACATGGAAAAGAAAATATATTTCTACTTTGTTAAGAGAAAGTGGTTCATCATAAAGGTATTCATCTTCATTGTCTTCAAGTTGAAGAAGCTGAGGAAGAGGAGATAGAGGAGGAGTTATCTACTTTCTAAATAATGTCAGAGGCAGAAGAAAATCTGCACATAAATGGGCCTGCAAAGTGCTAACTCATATTTTTCAAGGGTCAACTGTTAACACAAGACACACACATACACAGAACACTAAAAAGGCTGGGAATCTTGTCATTTGCAACAATATAGATGAACTTTAAAGCATTATACAAAGGAAAATAAGCCAGTCACAGAACAAAAAGAGAAATATTGCCTGCCTTCACTTATTTATGGAATCTAAAAACATCGAACTCATAAAACTATGAAGTGGAATGGTGATTGCCTGGGGAGGGAGGGGAAAACGTTGGTCAAAGAGTACAAAGTTTCAGTCATACAGGAAGAATAAATTCTGGAAATTTATTGTACAGTATAGTGATTAAAATTAATAATCAATTTGTTCACACTTGAAAATTATTAACAGAATGTCTTAACTATTTTCACCAGAAAACATAATACCACAATATTATTTATATGACAATTAGATTGATTTAATTGTTTAGAAAGTGTATATATGTATATACATATATATTTAAAAACATTATGTTTTACAGTGTAAAACCTAACATTTTTACTTGTCAATAAAGCCTTAATAAAGCTGAACAATTTAAATAATGATAAAAATAAATTACATAAAATATATTAATTTCAAATACTTTATAATTAAAAATATACACTGAAAATATTTTACATATGGTCAAAATTCAAGAAAACATAAGGTAAGCCCATTGTTTTATATAACTTATCTAACTATTTTCAATCTTACTTTATAAATATTTTAATGTTTTTCTTTTCCTCTTTCTTTTCTTTTATTTCACATCCCCCTTCCTATCTCTTTATGCCCCCACTTGGGTAACTTATGCTTATCACCTTCTGTTTAATTTTTTCAAAAAGTAAAGTAGATTGTGTATGTCTCTAGCTCTGTCTAATTTCTATTTTTACTATCTGAATCATCTGTCTAAATACTAATTTAGCTAATTATCTAAAAACATACCACTAATTTGTTTCAACCCATGTTCAGGGATGGGACAGGCAAAATAGTAGCTATTTTAACAAAAAGAAAAAGAAAGAAATACTATCAACAATCAATAGCAATTAACTAAATATATATACTTTTTTTTCCTAAAAACTATATATAGAGAAGGAATATTAGCATTCACAGGAGGATAATAGTAACCATTGAAAATAACTAGCGTTAAGCTAGTTAAGCTTGGGGAAACAAATGAAAGATATTGAAATCATTAAGGATTAGAATCTTAGAAAAGGGACCCCATGGATGGTGTTGACTCAGTGTTGCCTGAGTTTGCAGAAAGTTTGGGGTTGGGACCAGCACGATGTAGATAGAGGCTGCTAGTATGATGATTTTGAGATCTGTCAGGGAGTTGAGTCAGATACTTTGAACTTTAGAAAGATTTCAAACTGTACTCAACTGTTGATAGGGAAGGAAACAGGATGCCAGGGGGAAAATAGATGAGAATGTAGAAAGAAATCAAGAGAAACAGGGGATAGACAGTAAGCCAAAAGGAAATAAACCTGGAGGATTCAGTTCCCTATTGGCAGACCGGACACTCAGGTAAATAGTAAAGCAGAAATGTAGTTTGTAAAGCACGAGTCCCAAAGTTTCAACATAAACTATAACAGTTTTATTTTAGAAATGAGAGGCAAAATCGTAAATAAATGTTACCTTCCATTTTGTGGGTCCGCAGCATCTATAAATGCCCTTATATTAACAACAAACAAACAGACCACTCTGGCCTTGCTTCTGGCCGTTTTCCTGGCAAAAAAATAATGAGAACCTATATTTACAGCTCTATACTCTATCCCATACAAATTTATTTCAAGTTTCTTCTTCAGCCCTTGAATAAGTCTCTAATACTGCCGACTGTTTGCTTCTGGTTGGTGCTAGGAATGTTGTAGAACTGTCTGTAATTTACGCCAGAATTATTTTCTCCTCCACTTGTTATAATGTTATCCCCATGAGCCTGTTATTGTCTACCGAATGAAAGGATGTAAAAGGTCAGGAGTCTATCTTGTCACTTGTGTGGCCTTTCAGATCTGTTTAGCCCAATCACTTACATGCTCATTTCCTTGACAATTTGTGCATGCCCAACCTTATGGCTTGGTTGGTTAGAGGGCATCCTGTTATCATGGAGCACTTTATATCACAGGATTTGACTTTCAGTTTTTCAGGGCACAATAACAAGTAAAGATCTTTCTCCTAAAGGCAAAGTAGTTATCGGCAGTATGCACATAATTATGTGAAGTATGCAAACATCATTTCAAAATCCCTAAAGGTCTGCTCTGTGGGATTTTGTGATCATTTTCTTGCTGCTTATGAGAGGATCCATATAACATTCTTCTTTGCCAAAGACATTTCACGTACCATTGGATCTGCTGGTTATGAGTAACAAGCCTGACAGGCCGCAGAGCCTTCTGTTGCTCTATAACCTTCTCAAACTCAGGAGCATTGTCTGATAAATGAGTAAGAGGATTCCATTCAAAAGTGGTACATGTTACCTATCAAATCTAAAAAGACCAAGCATAATGTACTTCTTTTATTTTGATAAATTTTGCAAGATGTAGTAACTAGCTTCTTGATGTTGCTGGTATTTCCCCTACTGATACATTTCTAAATGTCTTTGAAGGAAGTGTTTTGTGGGTTCCCTAGATATATTTTAGGGTGTAGGCAGAGTCATGAAGTTACGTGGTAAATCCATTCCAAAATTTCTACCTTTCCAAGCCTTTGGTTTATTTCCTCTACATGATATCGGGAGAGTTCTGGCATCTGTACTTTATTTGTAGTAACAAGTAGAATAAAACTTAAGACAATGGAGAACACACTTTAAAAATATTTACTATAGTTGTAGAAAATATACAATTGAAGGAGATGATATAAGGAAAATGTACATACACATAAATATATTTTTGACATTTAATTCATTAGAAAATGTTTTTAGTTATTCAAGGGTTTTGCAAGATACACAAGTTCTACCAGATCCCAGTATCTAATGAAAATTCAATTAGACCTAGGCTAATTTTAATGCATCTGCATGAAGATTTTATTGTTTTGGACCGTAATTAAATCTCCAGGTGCTTTAATGCCAAGAGACAAGACCATAGGGAGGTATCAAGTAATTCAGTATTTCAAATATCATATGACTTTTTAATAGCATTTTACTTTTGCTGCAGTCCTATTTTACTTTATATTTCTTAATTCTTCTAGAATTAAAAAATGGTTTGAATGATCTCAAAATAAATATAGGTGGTCATGCTAAATTTCTTTTGTTATTAAACGTCTCTCAAGTTAATATCTCAAAATTGTTACTGCTTGACAATTATTAAGCTATATGATTTGAAAGGATTTATGTCAAAGGCAAAGTGTTGTAAACATTAATTAACTAAAGTAAAATAATGTAAGATTAAATTTAAAAGAATAAATATATTCACATGAAAATCTTGCTCTTAACGACTATTTGATCATAATGGTTCTGTATTTTTAAACAAAAGCTGAACACAAGCTCATTTTAATTTTCATTTTTGATGTTATGTAGTTTGTGAAAGACCAGTCATGAAGAATTTGTTTTCCCTTTATGCATCTCAAAAAAATGAAAGTTTGTTTTATGTGAAAAATCCACATTATTGAAAATAAGCGTCTTGGTTGACCACTAATTTTCTCTATAGAATAATCCTTGGAGCTGCATGAAACACATATACCCTTAAAAACATGAACCTTATAAGCACTTTGGAAGGCTACTGTGCTAAGTAGAGAGGCAAGAATAACATAAACCAAAAGGAGAAAATGCACATAGACTAATGATACTCGAATATTGTACATGCTGGAAAAGATTCATTTCAACTTATATGTATTATAGAATGGAGGGCATCTTTATCTGTGAGGTACAGAATGGTATTATGCAAGTGGTGGTACACTTAATCAGAATGCCAGGCACTAGGTTTTTTTCTACCACTAAGTGCAGGGTGCTATGCCTTGTAACTCTGACACTTTTCAGTCTAATAAAATTAAGCCTTTAGGTTCAGGCTTCTATCCATATTTATTAAATTCTCTCTGTCATTTTTTAAAAAGCCAATATAAGTAATTTCTCTTTTTGTATGCCTGAAAACAACACATCTTTTGTTTAAAGTTCTTACCCTTGTTGAGATAATTTAAAATTATTTAAAAGTGAAGATATGAGGAATGGATATAGATATAGAAATTTTAAGAAACTAACTATAAAGCCTCATAAACAATAGATACATATAAACATGAATAAATGATATATATTAAAACATATCACAAGTGAGTAGTTTTCCCATACCTCTTATAATTCAACAGACTTTCTGATGATTCTATATTTAAGAAGAACCCTACCAATTTTGTTGTGAATCTAAAGTTTTCCCCACACTCTCTACCTCAAAATTATATTCTTTTTGTTTAAATAATTTATTACTGTTTTATTGTGCTGGTAAACATCCAATCACATGATGGAAAAACATTCAAATATCAAGTGACATGTATATGAGAATGTTATATAATAATTTAATGAAAGGATATGTTATCAAATAATTGATGTTTGCTACCTTGAAAACACATAAGTTACAAATCAAAATTGTGTGAATGGGTCACGGATAAATACTTGTGTCATATGTGAAGATTTGAAATAGGAGATTTTTGAGGAAAACTGAGAAGTCAAGTAATAATTGGATGTAAACAGTCCCCCAAATTCTTTCTTTAAAACTTAATAATATATTTCTACAGATAGTTTGCACACTTTGCTTTACACACTGTCCAGTGTTCAAGAGAATATTTAGAGTGTAAGAGTGTAGAAATACCTGCAATTGTGTAATAATTGGAGCAGAGAGGTGGCCCTTACTAAAAACAAGGACCCTGGAATCTGCAGGAACTCATGCCTATAATCCTAGGACCGCGGAGGCCAAGGCAGGAGAATCCTTTGGTCTCAGAAGTTTGAGACCACCCTGCACAAGAGCGAGACCTTGTTCCTAGTAAAAAACAGAAAAAAATTAGCTCTGCTTGATAATGTACACCTATAGTCCCAGATACTCCAAAGTCTGAGTCAGTAGGATGGCTTGAGCATAGGAGTCTGTGGTTGCTGTGAGCCATGATGACACCACTATACTCTAGTCGGGGAAACAGGATGAGACTATCTAAAATAAACAAAAAATAAAAACAAGGAGACTGGAGTCTAGTAACAAGATTGATTAATCTGACACGTGACGAACCAGTTCTTTATTAAATGACCCAAATCAGGCAGGAGATGAACCTCTTGGATCATTTGTTATTTGTCTGTACTTACCATGTGCATTAAACTATTAAACGTTAAAGGAAACATATACATACAATGGAAATGAAAGAATAATAAATGATTATTTATATTTTCTTGGGGTAAGAAAAAACTTTGTACTGTAATACACCAGGCACAAAGTTAGGTGAAAAAACAGATAGTAAATCAGCATATACCTTCCTTATTAAATGAAATATTGATAAGATATAATGAAAAATGAAGTTGCTTTATGTATTGTAGTCCTTTTCTCTATTTTTATAGCTATCTATGATTAACATATTCTTCTTATAATAGTGAAAGTAAAATAGATACTTCTTTCTGTACATTTATTTTTAAGTACCATGTAAATTATTTGCCCAAGTAAGTATTTTTTTTTTCAAACTTTCAGAGAACAAATACTTCTTAGGTTGCATATACAAAGCATAAATTTAAACAGGAAAAATGATCATGATATTCTAAAAGTGTCATTTGCAAAGGAAAGAAAAATAAAAGCACTATAAATTGGCATAGTCAATCTTCTACAATCTGGCCAGTACAAATTGGATTGGTACTTGTTCCTTGAAAGATTGTTCCTGTTTCTTTCCACTCCTGCCATATGGGGAGCCATATGGTTACAATTTTCTTCAAATCTTTTCTTAAATGTCACCTTATCAGAAAAGCCTTCCCTGACCATCTTATACCACACAGCACATCTCTTCTGCATTTTTTTGTGCCTATTTCAGCTTTATTTTCATGATAACATATTACAATATGACATAATAATTCTATTTACTAATTGTGCTTGTATCCCACTGGATTTTTAAATAAAAGCAGGGATTGTGTGCTTTATTAGCTGTTTTATTTCTAATGGTACAAGAGTGCAATAGATGTGATAGGAGCTTAAGTAGCATTTTTGAATGACCACATGAGTCTTTCAAAATACTTCCCAAGGCTTTTCTCACCTTAGTAAGTAGAGAAGGGCCATCTACTCTTACTACGCTAAGAGCATGGGATGCAAGGTTGCAGAACCTTATATTTATATTTCCAATAAAATGGCAAAATGTGGTCTAAAATAGGATTGAAATGAGAACTAAGAAACAAAGATAACAGGTTAAGAGTATGAAGTGAAAGTGAAAAGTGAGTTTCTGATTCCAATTATACCTAAGTCTGAGTTGCATGTGTTATTGCCATGGTTTATTTACACAAGCAATAAATTCTCCTTTTGCCTTGCATGCATTACATTTGAGTTTTTGTCACTTTCAACTAAGACTCATAACTGATTACATTAAAACTATATAACATGCTATAAAAATGCAAAATTAAAGTGTTTGAAAAACTTTTGTATATTTGAGAAGTGAAAAATTAAAATTAAGTACTTGGGCATGAAGGCTTATAACTATAATCCTCACACGTGGGGAGGCTGAGGAAGATGGATTGTCAAAGCTCAGGAGTTCAAGACCAGCCTAAACAAGAGCAAGATCCCATCTCTACTAAAAATAGAAAAATTAGCTGGTCATTGTGGCTGGTATCTGTAGACTCAGCTACTAGGGAGGCTGAAGTAGGAGGATTGATTGAGCCTAAGATTTTGAGGTTGCTGTGAGCTATGATGATGCCATGGCCCTGTACTTGGGTGACAAAGTGATACTCTATCAATCTAAAAAAAAAAAGTACAATTTATAGCTCACAAGACCTTCTGGACTGAAGAAATTAAAAAAGTATATTGATTTTTTTAGTAGATAAAGTTATCAAATACTCCAAGATTTGATTCTATTATCACATGTTATCTCCTCAGTATTAGTGAAAGAATGTAACCCAAAGCCATCTTGGCTAAGATAGTTTGGTAAATGTTTTAATTTTTTTTAACTGCTCTCGTAAAACTCATGGGAAGAGCTAAGAAACTCTACCTTTTTGTTATTTTTATAGCTTCTTCACTGTCAACATATTTCTTAAAATAACGTGTGCGATTATGGAATCCTGACTTATTTAATTTATTAAAAGCATTTCACCTTTTTAATATTCTTGATATATCAGCTATAACATTAACATCACTTTTTAGAATTAATGTCTGCATGATGTTGAATCTCTCTCTTTACTTCAATTTCTAATCTAAACATAGAATACCTAACAGGTATAGAAAATAATGGAATTTTAATTTCACTATGATGAATGATACTTTCCTTACAAAATCATAGGGGAAAAGGATGTCTTCATGGATCTGCATTAAGATTTTTGTAGAAGTATCAAATCATTGAACATCCCAATTATCAGCAATAAATGTATAGGTTTTCTGATTACATAGTATTGACTGCAATTTATTCATCAAGACACCTCCCATAACTGAACTCAAAAGTATTTCTAATCACAGGTATTTGTTTTACCTTTTGGGGTGGTTTGGATATGTTCTCTCCACAATTCAGTTGCGAGGTGATAATATTAAGAGGTAGGGCTTTTGGTTGTAGTTGCCATTGTTGTTTGGCAGGCCCGGGCTGGGTTCCAACCCGCCAGCTCCAGTATGTGGCTGGCGCCCCAGCTGCTGAGCTACAAGTGCTGAGCCAAGAGTTAGGGCCTTAAAGAGGTAATTATACCAGAGGAGCTCCTCCCTCATACATACAATTAGGGCCCTTACAGAGGGGCTTCTTGGTGTTCCATCTTCTACCATATGGGAATTCAATCATCCTCCCCTTAAAGCATGCAACCCTTACTGGGCAAACAAATCTGCTGGTGCCTTGATCTTGGATTTCCCAGCATTCAGAACTATGAGAACTACATACATGGTCTTTATAAGGTTTCTAGTGCCAGCTATTCCTTTACAGTAGTACAAATCGACTAAGATACCTTTGAAACTTGAACTTTACACAGAGCGTGTCCCACTGTAGGCATTTGGGAAATATGTCATAATATTGTTGGACTGACTGATCATCATTAAAAGACAAACATTTTACAAACTTGATTTAAGAACAGTTTTGAATTGAAGAAAAATTTCAAGATAGTACACATTGTTGGACGTAACCATCAATCAGCTTCCCCTATGATTAACATCTTTTATTAGCGTGGTTCACTTACTACAATTGATACACGAATATTGATACATTACTTAAATATTTAGGTTTTATCCAATGTTATGTTTCAAACTAGGATCCCATCCCGAATAATACACATCATCCAATCCTGTCTCCTTAGGCTCTACTTTTCCTTGTTTTTGTTGAGCATGAATTTTAAGAAGCCAGATATTCTGTGAACTGTCCTATTAGGATTTCTGTCATGATTAAACTGAGTTTACTGTTTTAGGAGGAAGATCACAGAGGTTAAGTGTCATTTCTATCTCCTTATATCAAGGGTATGTACTACAAATAAATAAGATTTACTCATCATGTTGGATCAGCCTTAATCGTGGGGGCAAAGCTGTGTTTGTCAAGTGGGTATCTCCAGTATAAAATTATTTATCTTTACCACCCTGTATAATGTACTTTTAGAAGGAAGTAACGATATGCACTCTACAAGTTAGGAATGAGGAGTTATTGTCCAGCTCCCCGAAGATCTAATATTTAAATATTTACTAAAGTCATTAAGATTTTTCTTACACAAATATTTGTTCATTTATTTATCTGATCATTTATTTATATCAGTTTTGACATAAAAAGATTGTTGTACTTTGGGTTATAGTCCAATATTCAGTAATTTTCTTATTGCCCAAATTCTCTCAACCTTTGACGATGGGGAAGTCTTTAATTTTGTTCTGTGTCATTTCAACGTGTCTCTTTAATTATTTGTATGTGCATGCTTCTGCTTACTTTTTGAGCATACTTTACTTTTAGTATTGGAAATGCCCAAATACATCTTATGTATGAGAGTGCTATTGTCACTAGGCCTTCTCAGCTGACAGGGAAATAATACATTGTTTAAATATGAACTTCTGCATACACACACTATCATACGCATTTCTTTTTGCAAGCACCTGTGTCTATGCTAAACTAAACATGAGTTCATAATGATATCTCCAACTTGAATCCATTGGCATGTAGACCTTCTAGTTTCTTTCCCTGTAACCCCACACTTCAACAGTGAGAAACTGGGCTCCAATCTTCTGCCTTCCATTCACTGCAATAGTCAATTACAGGATAAATGTGTAATAGTCCTTCAATTATGCTATGCAAAATTAACAACTTGAATACAGTGCTTATGTGCAGTTTCTCTTGCCTTCAATTTTATAAGTTAAATTTCATGTGATTCCAAAGTAACTTAGGTCAGCAACTTTTCCCCTCGTCTCATTTAGGGAGATTGCTTCAAACATTTGCAATACAATTAGGTTGTCCTTAATCACACTCTGCATTCTATCTTGGGAACCCCCACTTTCAGAATGTTTGTTTTCATTCTCAATACTTGCACACAGTAAGGTTCATTCTTTGAGCTTTAATTCCCAGGGTCATGTGTCACCCGTTACAATAGCACATAGAATAGATTTTCCATGCTGCAAAGTCTTGTACCTCTATAAATTAGCTCCCCTCCTTGCAAATCTCTTTGGTCACTGATCTTAATTATATTTATAATTTTGTCTTTTTCAGACTATCATATAATTTGATTAGAAACTAAGTCACTTTTTCAGTCTTGACTCTTTCACAGGGCAACACCCATTTAAAAATTGTATCTTTTCATGTATCGAGAGTTCACATCTTTTTCTCTGACTAATATTCCACTGGAGAGATGGAAATATCATACTTTATTTATCCCTTCATCTACTAAAAGACATCTTGAGTGTTTCCTACTTTTGGCAATTATAAATAAAGCTGTTGTAATACTACTGAGCAGGATTTTGGGTACACATATGATTTCAAACTTGTTTAGAAATACAATTGTTAGATCAAATGAGAAATCTATGCTGAGTTTTGAGGAACTGACAAACTATTTTTAAAAGTGGCTATGCCATTTTGAATTCCCACCAGCAATGATTGACGCTTCTTTTTCTGGATTCCCTCCAGCAATAATTCTTGTCAGTTTTATAAAGTTTTATTATTGGAATAAGTGTATAGTGGTATGTCTCATAGTGGTTGTAAATTTGTATTTCCATAATGAAAAATGATGAGCATTTTTATGTGCTTATTTGACACCTATATGTATTTTTGTAAGTTATATGATGTTCAAATCTGTGTTCATTTTTAAAAGGTTATTTTCTTATGGTTGTAATTTAAGGATCTTGGTATAAACAATATAAACAAGTACTATTCAATATATGTCTTGCAATATTACTCTCTATATTTTTCAGACTTTCCGTTTCTTAATAGTGTCATCATAAGACATACGTTTTCATTTTAATAAAGCATAAACTATCAATTTTTATTTTATGTTTTATGCAATTGATGTCATATCTAGAAAATCATAATCCGACCAAAGGGCATGTAAATGGCCTACTATATTTTGTTCCAGAATTTTTATGAACATTTAATTTTTTTAGTGAAAATCCTTGAAAAATATTATAATTTGTACTTAAAAGGGAAGAGAACCAATGAAAGGAAGAAAAATCTGAGATAGAGGAGAGAAACTGTGCATAGACAAAAGAGAAAGTAGATGAAGGGCGGAACGAGAGAGATGATGGAACGGGCAATGACTTCTTGAGTTAATAACAATGGAATCGTGTGTGTAATACACGCAATCATGGGAACTGGGCTTGCGGGTTATTGTGGGATGTCACCTTTACAGGGGAATTAGGTATAAATTTAATACAAGATACACTAATGGAAGCTTGAAAAGAAGATAACATCTATAAGTATTCAGAGAAATTTTAAGGGAGTCTATAAAATTTTTATATGTTCTTATTATTAAAGCAGTTAAACTTCTAAGGAACTATTATTTTCCTTTCAACCTTGTTCCATACTCCAAGCTAATTCTGTGTAGTTTTACTGAGGTATAGTTGATGTACAAAATATTGCACTGATTTAATTTATGTGTGCATATATATGTTATCATTAAACATATCATTTGCTTGCAAAAATTTCCCCTTTTTGTGTGTAGAATTTTTGTTTGGTAAGAGCATTTAACATGGTATTTATCTATCTATATAGATATACTGTTTTTTTTTTATAGTTTTGGCCAGGGTTGGGTTTGAACCTGCCACCTCCAGCATATGGGGTTGGCGCCCTACTCCTTCGAGCCACAGGCGCCACCCCATTTTTTTTTTTTTTTGAGACAGAGTTTCACTATGTCGCCCTCAGTAGAGTGCTGTGGTAGCTCACAGCAAACTTAAACTCTTGGGTTTAAGTGATTCTCTTGCCTCAGCCTCCCAAGTAGCTGAGACTAAGCAATTTTCCATTTTCCCCTACCCCTGGTTCCTGGTAACTATTCTTGGCTCTATGAGTTTGACTCTTTTAATACCTCATAAAAGTAAAAATATGCAGTATTTGTTTTGTGACTGATTTCCTTCACTTAGCATGATATTCTATAGGTTTGTACATGTTGCAAGTGGACGGATTTCCTACTCTCTTAAAGCTGAATCATACTATACCTATCCACTAATTTGTTGATTGACATTTGAGTTGTTTCCATATCTTGACTTTGGTGAATAATGGTGCCATGAACATAAGGATGCAGATACCTCAAGATCCTGATTTCAATCACTCTGGCAATATACTGAAAAGTGGGATTGCTGGATCATGTGGTAGTTCTATTTTCAATTGGTTGAGGAAACATTTTCCATAGTGTCTTCACCATTTCCCATTTCCCTCAGCAGTATACATGGGTTAAAATTTCTCCACATCCTAGGCAGTGCCTGTGGCTCAGTGGGCAAGGCTCTGAACCCATATACCAGGGGTGGTGGGTTCAATCCCAGCCCTGGCTAAACTGCACAACCAAAAAATAGCTGGGCATTGTGTGGGCATCTGTAGTCCCAGCTACTTGGGAGGCTGAGATAAAAGAATCGCCTAAACCCAAGGAATTGAAGGTCGCTGTGAGCTGTGACGCTATGGCACTCCACCGAGAGTTAATAAGTGAGACTTTGTCTCAAAAAAAAAAAAAAAATTCTCCACATCCTTAAAACACTTGTTATCCCTTCACTCATTTGTTCATTTAAAAATATTAGTCATCCTAACAGACGTGAGATGATATTTCACCTCTTTAAGGTTTTCATTTGCATTTCTCTGATACTTAGCATTGCTGAGCCCCTTTTTGTATATTTGTATGTCCTCTTCGAAGAAACATTTATTCAAGTCCTTTGTCAATTTTTAAAATTGAGTCATTTGTTTGAAAGGGAGAAATATTATTTTGAATATAACTTTGTAATTTTCCTTAGATGATGTATCTTTAAAACGACTTCCAGGATCCTGCTCCTTTAATTGATTTATAATAACAGAATTGTTCTGCATTGTGAATGATGCACAATGTATATCAGGAAATATATCATTTTATAAGGAAGGTGGTTTATGCCAATGACAGAAAGTATTTATCGAAAAGTAACACACATTTCTCTGACAATTGTTTTTACACAGAGAATAAAAAAGTGTCTTAGTTAAAGATCACGATTCATAGGATACAGTAATTTCATCCCTGCAAATGACATGTTAGTTTTAAAAATACACTGTATTACCTGAAAAATTTTCATTTTTATCTCATTGTCATGAGTAGAATTTTTCTTCTTCGTAAATTAGAGGATGTCGCACAATAACTGCTGAATTTGCAAATGTTAAGAAAATGTGTGAATTATCAGAAAGCATTTACATCAAGCTGAACAAATGTGTCATACATTTTGTCTGTAATAGAGAATAGTTTTCTCCTCCATTACTGCTTTATTACTCCGCTGAACATTTTATTTCATTAATGCCATTTACTGGCATTTTTGTTTCTTACCATCACTTCTCTAGGTAAAATAAAATATGAATGATGAAATATAAAGTCCAAAGTCCAGGTTAAATCTGTGCCTAGCACACTGCCTAGCATCTGTAGACAATCAATAAATTTTGAATATTTAACAAATCAACAGAATTAAAATTCCATTTTAATCACTTAACAGTAGTTATATATCTAAATCTTTATGTTTGCATCTGAGAAATTGTTGGCCTAATTACAAATGTGATATTTAAGCTCTTTATTTGCCTCATCTCTACATTATAGGTTGTACAAAAGCAAAGGAAAATAAGTAAAATAAATTAGGTTTTTGCATATTTTATGCCTGAAATATAATATCAGACTATTTAATATTTCTCATTGTGAGGGGAAATTTTTATTATTTGTTGTACTAATAAGGACAAAAATCATTTGATCAGAAAGATTTGTTCAGTTATTTTAAGGGGCAGAATTTGATTTGAACAAATATTTTAGTTTTTCCAATACGTCTTGCTCTTTATAAAATAAATTGCTCTTATACAGGTTAGAAGGAACAGGGCAGTGCTTGTGGCTCAAGGAGCAGGGCGCTGGCCCTATATACTGGGGGTAGGGGGTTCAAGCCTGGTCCCAGCCAAAACTGCAAAACTGCAAAAAAAAAAAAAAAAAGTTTAAAAAGTTAGAAGGAACAAATGCCCAACTCCTTTACCTTATAGTACAAAAAAATTCATTTAGGTAAAATGCAGGATGGAATTGAGAAACTTTAGGAAACTCTAAGAATATTATAAACTTTTAAGTTAATTATGAAATAATTGTGCATTTCCATAATGCTTATTATATTCATTATTATAAACACATTTTATTGTTTGAGCTTTTTTAAAGTGCTAATTTTCTTAGATAACCTCCTTGGGCTTCTCTTTATAAATGGCTTTCTAGGTGTATAAAAGGAAAATTATGGCTCGGGGCCTGCAGCTCAAGCAGCTAAGGAACCAGCCTCATACACCTGAGCTGGCAGGTTCAAATCCAGCCAGGGCTGGACGTTGTAGCGGGCGCCTGTAGTCCCAGCTACTTGGGAGGTGGAGACAGGAGAATCGCTTGAGCCCAGGAGTTGGATTTTGCTGTGAGATATGATGCCATAGCACTCTACCCAGGGTGATAGCTTGAGACTCGGTCTCAAAGAAAAAATAAATAAAAAATAAAATAAAATAAAATAAAATAAAAGGGAAATTATGTGACTAACATTTTGTCACACAATTAAGAGAAGAAAGTATTCAAAGCTCATGCTGGCCTTTAGGAGTGACTTAGCTGGCATGCATTCTGCTCCAGTATGATCCTCTTGATCCGTTTGTTGGTAAACACCATGCTTGTCACTAAAGTGGATGTTCCTAACAGGTGAAGAGGAACTCAAGACCACTAGCTCGCACATTGCTCCTGGGAAACATTAAACAGCCTCACTTCCTTCATCTCTCATGACCACAGCTCATGGGGTCTTATCTATATGCTCCATCCACCATTGAATGGAGCACTCCAATATCTGTCCTCTCCTATAAGATCAATGTTGACCATGGTGAGTACTAATGGCAAGAAGATTGGCTTTGTTTAAGAGATGTTTGAAAAATCACTTCTCTCAAGAAAGAAAAAGCAATGCTGTTCTGGCTTCCATATTATCTCAACACCTAGCCTAGAATCTCACACTGCACATATTTGCTGAAAAATAAATTGTAAATGGATCCGATTTTAGTATCTATGATCATCATGATGCCAAATAAAATACATGTAGGAGACTGCAAGATGCTGGGGATTTTTATCTATTTGTTTTTGGGTTTGTTTCCAATTTGGCAAAGAAGATAAAGAGATACGAGTTTGGGGGGTAAAGATTAAAATATTTGTCTTAGTGGTATATATCACAGAGAATTTAGAATAGAGAATCACAAAGAACTCCAATTCCAACATGGTAAAGCCATATTAGAATCTAAATATGAATGTTAAAATTAAATGAACACATCATTGTGCCACTCCTTAAATCTATAGCGAATGATGTTTTGTTTTCCAGTGCCCTTTCTATTTCTTTTTTTCTTTTTTTGAGTAATAGTTCTTTACATGTTATTTCCAAATGATTTTTTTTTGGCTTTATAAAACATATTTTATTCCTTTTCTGTTTGTTTATATATTTCAAATCATTTATTTTTTAAAATTTCTTCTATACATATACATGTGTTTATTTGGATTCCATTTGTTGCCCTCACAAAATTAAAAAGGCTTAAAATTTAAAAACAATAACTATGTTTAAGGTAAGGACTAGAAACAAAAACCTCGCAAAGAACTAATGAAGATAAATACATTCAAAAAAGAAATCAGACAATTGCTGCAACAAAACATTGAGCAATAATAACGCAAAAAAAGTGACATTCACATTGTTCACTTTCTATTTCTTATCGTCCTGTAAAGCGTGCATGTGTCTACATGGGTGCATCCTTGGAATAAAATATTAAAATTTACTTTTGAATGTTCCTTAATCAAATATATTTATATTACATCCTTTTTAAAGATATGCAAGATAAACTAATTTCCTAGATTTCTAAATATGGAAATGCATGCCGTAAACTTTGACAAAGGATATCTCATGAATTAGTACCTTTTCCCTACAAGCTTCATTGTTCATTTGACAAATCGGTATACTCTGAGCAAACATAAAGCTATTATTAGTTTGTCAGATACTTCCTTTGTGAATATCCTCTCCGATTATTAGATTGTCTGTTTACTTTGTTCATTATTTATTTTACTGTGCTGAAGCCTTTTAGGTTAATTTATGCCCATTTAAAAAAATGTTTTGGTTGCATTTGGTTTTGTAGTCATAGTCATTATTCTTTTCATAGGCCAATGTCCAGAAGAGTTTTCATAAGTTTTGTTCTACATTTTTTTTTATAATTTAGAATATTACATTTTAGTCTTTAATACCTTGAGTTATTTTTTGCATATCCTTAGAGTCAGGGTTCCAGTTTCATTCTTCCGTAGATGGCTATCCAATTTTCCCAGCACCATGTGTTGAAAAAGATGTGCTGTGCACAGTGTATATTTTAGTTTGCTTTGATGACAAAAAGTCGTTTGGTTGTTAGGTGTATGGCTTTATTTCTACATCCTCTGTTCTGTTCCATTGAATTATGTATGTATTTTTATAACAATACCAGGCTGTTGGGGTTAGTATAGCCTGTAGTATCACAAAGTCAGGTAATTTGATGCCTCCAGATGTGTTTCTTTTTTCTTTTCTTTTTGCAGTTTTTGGCTGGGGCCAGGTTTGAACCCACCACCTCTGGTATATGGGGCTGGCGCACTACTCCTTTGAGCCACAGGCACCGCCCAGATGTGTTTCTTTTTTAAGTCTTTTAAAATCTATTTTTAAAATTTTAGAATATTACATGGTACACAGATTTTGGTTATATAATTTGCTTTTGTAGATTTTTAGTCAAAGTTATAATCTATCCTTCCCCCAGAATTAGTGCATTGTACCAGTTAGGTGTGAAGTACACAATTCCACCTTCCCAACCCACCTACTTGAATTCTGTTGAGTTTTACTTCTGGATATGCACAGAAGTGTTGATAGACTAATTCTAATTTAGTATTGAGTGCATGGACTGGTTGTTTTGGAATATTTCACTTAGAAGTATGGTCTCCAATTTCATCTGGGTTGTCACAAAGATACTCATTCACCCTTTTCAGGGCTAAATAGTACTCCCTCATATATATATATGCCACATTTTATTAATCCACTCATGTATTATGGGCACTTGGCTTGTTTCCACACCTTTGTGATTATGAATTGTGCTGTTATAACTATTCACAGGCAAGCATCAGTTTTCTAAAATATCTATTTTCCCTTTGGGTAAATAGTTAGTAGTGGGGTTGTTGGATCAAATGGTAGGTCTACTTTTAGTTTTTTGAGATATCTACATACTACTTTCCAAAGAGGTAGTAATACTTTTTAGTCCCACCAACAGTGTATAAGTGTTCCTATAGCTCTACATCCAAAGTAGCACTTACAGTTTTCCAGCTTTCTGATAAAAGCTATTCTCACTGGACTTGCATGATATCACACTATTATTTTGATATTCATTTCCCTAATGACTAGAGATGCTGAGAGCAATTTTTCATGTACTTCTTGGCTATTGGGTTATCTTCACTTGAAAAGTTTCGGTTCATGTCTTTTTTTCTCACTTCTTAATAGATTTGTTTTTTGTTGTTGTTTTGTTTTTCTTGTTGATTTTCTTGACTTCCTTGTAGATTCTGGTTACCAGTCCTTTCTCAGATGTACAGCGGGTAGATATGTTCTGCTATTATGTAGGTTTTCTAGTTAGTCTATTGGTTGTGTCTTTATCTATTTAGAATTTTTTTTTTTAATTTTTTTTTATTGTTGGGGATTCATTGAGGTACAAGAAACCATGTTATACTGGTTGCATTTGTTGGGTAAAGTCCCTCTTACAATCATGTTTTACCCCCAAAAGGTGTGGCACATGAAATACCTAGGTGTATACCTAACAAAGGAGGTGAAGGACTTCTATAAAGAAAACTATGAAATCCTAAGAAAGGAAACAGCAGAGGATCTTAACAAATGGAAGAACATACCATGCTCATGGCTGGGAAGAATCAACATTGTTAAAATGTCTATACTTCCCAAAGCAATCTACCTATTTAATGCCATCCCTATTAAGTTACCAACATCGTATTTTCAAGACTTGGAAAAAATGATTCTGTGTTTTATATGGAACCAGAAAAAAACCCACATAGCTAAGGCAGTTCTTAGTAATAAAAACAAAGCGGGGGGTATCACCATTCCAGACTTTAGGCTGTGTATATTCTCTTTTCAGTCAATTGGGGATTAAGCACTGTAAGGTTGGGAACAGCCCTACACCAAGGAAAATGAAATGACTTGATAAACTCCTAGCATTGTTTATGCCATAATATCTCTGCCAGGTATAATTCTCAAAAATAAAGGTTCATAAACAGGAGCTATTTAAAATGAACTGGCAAGTGCACACACACACATGCACAGAAGTATAAATTGATATTTTAAAAAATCAAGGCACATGAAACTTTTTTTGTGAACAAAATTGAAATAAATTTGATTTATGAAACTTTGACATTTTGAAACTTGACTTAGACCCCACATTAGGGATTTAATGTTAGGCATATGCTTTCCTGTAACAATGACAATTTTTATCTATTATTTTCTCTTTTTTTAAACAAGGTTAGGAAGCTTTGGAACTACATTATATGGAACCATATTCATCTACAGTTTATATGTAATTTATGTTGTGTCCTTGAAAACCAATAGCTTGAGATGTTACGGAACCATTTTTATCTTCTCCAACAGCAGTAAAGATAGAGAAGCAGTTTTTCAAAGACAAGTTTTGCATAGCCTTGTCCCTTTTTCATGTACCCACTTCAGAGTGAAAGATAATAAGTACAGTATGCAAAAGTTTTCTGAATGTTTCTGATTTATAAGCAGCAAAATCTCTCTTCAAGAAATTTAGATATTGTAGGCAGAACATTGGCTGTCTTCAAAAAATATTAAATTAACTCTTAACACCCTAATCCCTGAACCTGTGAATATATTATCTTCTATGGCAAAAGGAGACTCTGCAGATGCATTTAGGATTAAAGAAATAGAGACTGGAGACAGTCCTGGATTGTAGGAGCAGAGCCAATCTAATCACACCAACCATTAAAGCAGAAAGTCAGGGGGAGATATGACTGGCTGAGGAGTGAGAGGATGTGGTGGTCCAGCTGGCATTGAAGATAGAAAAAGGGAGTCAGGAACCACGACTCTAAAGGCCAGAAAAAGACAGGGAAATGGATTCTCCTCTAGAGCCTCCAGAAAGGAAGGACATCTTTGTCGGGGAAGACGTCTTTGGGATTTCTGACCTGAAGATTCATGAAACAACAAATTTGTACTTTAAGACACTAAACTTTTGGCAAATTGTAACAGCAATAATAGGCAACTAACAGAGGTCATTTCCCAGGTCCAAGGTGGAATCAGAAAATTGCATATTTTTGTTTGAATATTTACTTTAATTCTGCACAAAGTTTAGCATGTGTTCAGATTTCAGTGGATTTTCTGCTATTTGGAAGATTTTCAAAGTTGATAATGCTCTACAGCCTCTCAACATGTCCAACTGTGTGGATGGGTGCTCGGGTGGGAAGACGGTGGGAGGTCGTCATAATGGAAGAATTTAGGAAAAAACAACCCATTGTCTTTCTTTTAGTTTGGACTTTTCCACTTGAATGAAGAAAATTCCATCACCTATGGTGGATATATTCTTCTGTTTATTTCACCAAATATTAAAAACTGCACAAGCCTCTAGGAGTCTCTCCTCACAGTTACAGCAGATGAATGTAACTATGCTCCTATAAATGTAGCAAAATATTACAATTTTATCATCAAATAAATCACCTATTTTATGTAATAATTTAATAAATTACCATTAGATCAATTACCATTTACTCATAGCTGACTTTTGTTTGAACATCTTTTTATTTCCAAGTCACTGGCAAAGACAGGATGTTTTTGTTAGTTAATGCCCAGTATAGTTAGTTAACACTGAAATATTGATTTTGCATAAATTACTAAAGTATTGGCAACTGAATGTTGTTTTCATACAGACTGACATTTTACAGATACAAAGACATCACACTGTCACCTCACTGTCACTTTTGGGCAATTATTCTATGGACATTACTCTCTAGATACGGCAGTTGAAACCACCCTTACAAATTAATAATGGAGTGCAAGGCGAGAGTTGTGGTAAGGGCCTAGGTAGGAGAAAAACATAGGAGCAGCTAAACATAATGATAGTAAGTAGCGACTGTCCTCATGTCTGACACTCTGGAATCACAGTTTGTAGTTATAAGAGTCTTAGCTTTCTCCATAGATGACATCCCCTTGTGGAAAACTAGAGACATTTTCTGAGTTATCTTGCAGGTCCTGCATTCCAGTGGATTGGCTGACCTGCTTAGACAGGTGGCTCATACCAGGAAACTGCGTCAACTGGTCTTGTGATCTGCCACCCAAGAACCTGCCCAGGCCAGCAGCTCCTATGGAGGGAAGAATGGTTCCTCCTCAGACTCAGCCACCCCAACCATCTAATCTTCAGTCCATCAAAGTGTCTTTAAAAACCTACTTTCCCAACATCTTAGGGAAGTCTATTTGAGAAATTCTTCCTGTCTCCTCTATTAGTGGAATTCAGAATTAAAAACTCTTTTTCAGCTGTAAACTTTGCTGTCTCAGAACTTCTACTTCCTCTTGGACAGTGGGCAAGTGAACTTGGTTGGGCAGCAAGAGAGGGCCCAGTGTAACGAACCTGAACTTAAATGTTCTGTCTGAAGAGGTCAGATCAAAACTTTTATATCTATACTAAATAAACAAGTAACTGTACCTACTTATCACATCAGAACATGTCACATTCCCCTCTGCCCCTTACTTTTTCCCTAAGACAATCTACTCTTGGAAAATATGCAGGAGTTTTATAATATAATGTCCCAGCATTTCCTCAAAGATTTTGAACTCTCTCTGATAACTATGAGTATATTTATATGTTGACATCATTAATAACTTTGATGATATTGACAAAAAGAAGGGTAGTATCTGGTAATGCCTTTGATAACTTCCATTATGCTCTTTGTTTTGAGACAGAGTCTTACTATGTCACCCTCAGCAGAGTGCCGTGGCATCACAGCTCACAGCAATCTCAATCTCTCGGGCTTAAGCAATTCTCTTGCCTCAGCCTCCCAAGTATCTGGGACTACAGGCACCCACCACAACGCCCAGCTATTTTTTGGTTGCAGTTGTCATTGTTGTTTAGCAGGCCAGGCTGGATTCGAACCTGTCATGCTCAGAGTATGTTGCTGGCCCCGTAACCACTGTGCTACGGGCGCCGAACCAACTTCCATTATGTTCTTGACCTTGTGTGTTTATAAACGTGCACATGTTTTCCTTTGTAGTGAAATTGTAATAAATGAAGATGTAGAGTTGATTAATTGAATTTAGATTATATTTTGGGGTATTAAGTGACTAATGTAAAAATAAAATTTTCAAAAAAACCCAATAACTAATAATCAATATATGTATTGAAGGGTTACAATCTGGGTTTCCTAGAAAAGTGTGATATGGAGAATAGAGATCTGCATACTGATAATTCAGTTTTATGTCATTTTTAAATTAATGTTTTGTTATAGGATTATAATAAGCACTTTTCTAGATCTTATTTGCCTCGAGATCTGGGCGTGATGCAAGATGTTCTCCAAATGGTATCTCTTCAGTTTTATTATTTCACTCCGTATATCGGCTATCAGACATCTTTGCCGTGGTGAATAAGAAATACTTTCTTTTTTCTTAACTTTGTCATATATTTACCAATACAAAATGCTTACTTACTTCTGTGCTCCTCAACATGTAGAAAAGCAACATTGAAGGATGGTTGGAATTTTAAAATTCTTTTATTTCAGTTCGTCCACTCTGTGTTCTTTAAAAACCTGGAAGTCCTGCAAATTATGTTGTAGGCTTGGTTGGGGGAGCTCTGCCTAGTAATAGTGCTTCTAAGATTCTGTCTGCCCAAATAGTCAGTGGTTCTTACGAGTTTTGACTTGAAGACAGAGAAATCAGATCAAAAATCTCTAATATGCACAAATCTTCTCAGTATGGTGAAATTAAATCTCCAATTTACAAATGTGTATCCATTGATAATCATCTTGGTCAAACACTTCATTTTCTTTCTTTCATTTGTTGTTCTCTTTCCTTTTCGCCTTCAAAGCACAGCTTCCCAAGTTTTTCCAATTTCTGTAATCTCCTTTAGAACTGCCAAAATGTCCAGTCTCCTTGAGTAGACTGTTTACAGATACGATCTTCACTAGCTAATACTTTGTCTAAGCAAATTGTTTTACAATATGTTTTTCTGTTTCTTTCATGAAGGAGTAACGTTGATTTCCCTACTCCTTGTATCTAGGCTGTTTTTTGCGGATTGCTCTGCGCCTTACCACATGGTAGGAGTGAGGTTTCTAGGGTAACTGAAGAGACTAGCAATTCTTCTCTGACCCTCTTGATACCCATCTGCCATGTAAGATAGTCACGTTTATGCCAATGAGTAGGCTTTGAGAAGAATAGGTAGGTGCCCCAGCTGACAGCACAACACAACTCTCAGGCTACTGAAGGAGGTGATAGGAAGTCAGCCGTCACCCAGTCTGTCAACTTTATTGATGTTCTCTGCTGACCCCAGTTAGAGGATGGAATAAGTGCCACCTTAGCTGACAACTGCCCAAACTGCCCAAAGAATTTTAAACAAATTTCACTATTAGAGATTACATTGAGTGATTTATTCACAAATTATAGATTATTAATATATTCTGTAACACTTCTCACACGTTGAATGAGACCAAGAATGAATAAACCAGAGATAATTAATATTAGGTGACACTGTGCTAGGCCATCTGCATTAACTGTACATACACTGTCTCATTTAATTCTCAGCTACCCCTTGCAAGGAAGATATTGAAAGAAAAAATCAGAAAAGTAAAATGAATTTTAGTAATATTGAAAATATTAATCAAGAAGCAATACTTAATAAACAATAAAAGTGAAGGAGTTCAGTATGTTTTATCCCCAAATATGACATTTTGGTATATAGGGTATCTTGAATGAAAGCCCTTACCAAGGAGTGCAGTTGCTTCCCATCCCCTGCCTGAAATCTCATTTTCTATCACAGAAGAGAGGACTTGTCAGGTACCAGCCCCAATAATGTTACAGGTTTCCTCTCAGTGGCTTGCTCGAAAGGAGAGATCGAAGAAAAATGAAAATGTAAGAGACTAAGAGCAAGTTTAAGAGTTAGCTGGGCCTGGAGTTTGTATGTTCTTTGCTGTAAGGCTCAACACACATGCAGCATCTTGTTCCAGACTAGCTCCCTTTTTATTTCATACACCACTGTTTTCATCATAAATCTCACAAGAGAAAGGCAAACAATTATGATATAGTTCTTGTTACATTTATATTTTTCTAACTAAACTATTTTTTAACTGTTAATTGGATGGATTTACTTTTTCCTTTTATTGTTCCAAGGTATTTATGACCTTTAACACAAACAGAACATGGAACCGTGAAAACAGTCCGAAAGTAGGACGTCAGAGAAGACCCCAATGAGGCCAGCACACGAATTATGGAAGGGATAATTAATATTTAAGAAGCTTGTGTTCAGACAGACAGATGCTTTTGGTCATATTAAGGAGACAGAAGAAACAAAAATTTTATCTCCTTGTGTGGTCCAAAGCAAATCTCATTGTCTGTAACAAATTTTAAACATTCTGTATACTGTAACTTTACAAAAGCACTCTCTCTGTCAGAGTGAATAGCCCTGCCCCTCCTGGCCAGTCTCACCTGTTTAGAGACCTCTGTCCAGCAGAGTCGCACTGGGGAAAGGGTGAAATTTCAACAAGACGTTTCTAGAGTTACAAAGGTGCCAGGCCTCTGGCAGCACATTTTGCACTGGGCTCAGAGTTTTCCACATCTACTTCTCTCCCGTTTCTGTTTTTCTTTGCCCATTCTCTACAACAGTGGTTCTCAACCTTCCTAATGCTGTGACCCTTTAATACAGTTCCTCATGTTGTGGTGACCCCCAACCCTAAAATTATTTTCATTGCTTAGGGTCACCACAACATGAGGAACTTCCTTAAAGGGCTGCGGCATTAGGAAGGTTGAGAATCACTGCTCTACAATCATTTTTTGAATTTAATTTCTAACTTATTTATAACTAATACTTAAATATTGGTTTTAAGCTTATTAAATCATTATTAAAAAACAATGTAATTACATCAAGATAGGACTCTTTCCTTAAGTACCCCCACATCTACCCACAAAGACTGAAGAATGGAATATCTGGGCAGATCTTTTCACAAGACAATCACTGTATCTTGGACTCATTCAGTTACCACAGAAAATCATTCACAGTTCATTTCTGTTACCTGGTCCATTAATTCTTCCTATTAATTTATTGTCCCACAAAAGAATCATCTGTATTCCTCATCTCTTTCCTGCCCTACAGAAAATCATATGTAAACTTCTATAAATAATTGGATTATTGTACCTTAAAATTTGGAGTGCCATTTCTCCTATTAATCCACATTTTATTGGTTGAGTTTTGAGAAATTCTTCAACAGTGTAAGTCAAACAAAAGTCTTCCTCATTCCAAAACTTACTTATTTCATTTTGTGAAAATGAAAATGCACCACTTTGGGGAAGGGTTTGCTTTCTAATTTAAAAAAGCAATGTAAATACATGGTAATAAGTTGAAAATAAAAGCAATTACATAAAATTATAAAAGAACATAAAATTTTTATTTTATATTGGAAGTTCTTTTTTTCTACCACTTTATAAACATGTAATTATTTTAATATATTTATAATAATTGTTCACAATTATGTCATAAAATAATAGCAAGCAACTATATTATTAACATGTAACAGCAATGAGTTTATACTATTAATAACTTTGTTGAACACTGACCTTGTTCTAAATTGTAGTATATAAATAAAATGTGATTTATTAACATTTATTATACCATGGATATTATAATATTACCTACAGTACATGTTATTCTTATTTTCCTGATAAAAATGGTATAGTCCACAGATAGATTATTTGGGAGGAATTTTTATATTTTTTATAATAGGCATTTCATTTTGTTTTAATCTTTTAACAAGGGTTTATAAATTTTAGTAGTTATTCATTGTAATGAATTTTAGGTTGTAAAATTTTAGTAATTTTAGGTTGTTCATTCCCATGCTTTTACTTTACTAGCTGAAAACATCAGCACCATATGAATAGTTAAATGTTCAAGAATATTTGCTTCAAGCCATTGGTTTCACATTTGTACATTTAATCTTGTGGAAAATAATAATAATAGGGTATGGCTACCAGCCAACCAGGTTCATCTGCCTGCTGCCCAAGAGGAAGCCAATATCCAAAGAAAGTGGAGTTATATGAGAGAAAAAGTGTATTCCACATACCACTAAGTGGGGAGAGGAGAATTTCTAAAATCTGCCTCCTGAGAATTGTGGGGCTAGGTTTTTTAAAAACTACTTTACAGACAATCTTTAAATTTGGCAATTAGATTTGCTAATTGGATAAGTTTGGGGAAAAAAATCATACGGCTCTGGAAATCATCTTTTTTGCTTTTGTTTTTTTTTTTTTTTTTTTTTGTAAAGACAGAGTCTCACTTTATCTCCCTCGGTAGAGTGCCGTGGCGTGACACAGCTCACAGCAGCCTCCAACTCCTGGGCTTAGGCAATTCTCTTCCCTCAGCCTCCCGAACTGGGACTACAGGTGCCCAACACAAAGCCCAGGTATTTTTTTCCTTGCAATTTGGCCAGGGCCGGATTTGAACCAACCACCCTCAGTATATAGGTCCGGCGCCCTACTCCTTTGAGCCACAGGCACTGCCCAAAAGTCTACTACTTTTTGAGATAACTAGAGATCACCAGGGTATCACATACCCACATACCCAGAGTATCACATACTGCCCTACCCACTGAGCCACAGGTCCCACCCAGAAATCATCTTGTTTTGCTGCAGCTCCTGGGGTCATAATTCCAGTCACATCAGTTTCTTTGTATGGGTGGCTGGTCTGGATGGGTTAGGGTATCCACTGCAATGCTATACCTGGAAGGTATCTTCCAAACTCCCTTAGGGTACCAAAAGGTGATGTTATCTAGAGTGAAAAGTTAAGAATCTTTAGAACTACCAGCTATACATAAAGAGTTAATCTTTAGAACCAGCAGCTAGAAGCAAAGGTGGGGTAAGGGGGCTGAAGGTTAGTGATTGACTATTATCAAGCAAAGGAGAAGATAGTGACTGATCATTACTATTTTAGCTAAGCCTATTCCTTTCAAGAGTTTATTATCACTATTTTAGCTAAGCCTATTCCTTTACAGATTTTATCATCATTGTTTTAGCTAAGCCTATTCCTTTATAGAGTTTGTTATTTTAGTTAAATCTGTTTTATCACAGAGTTTTGTGGTCATCACTGCAGTTTTTTGTTTGTACCCAGTCATAAATTTGTAAGGGGGGTTTCAATACAGGGTATGAAAAATATTTTCTAATTTCTCTAAATTTCAATATTTCTGCCAGATTTTCTCAATAGCTTCTATTAAAGATTATATCTCTTTTCTCTATTAATTTTAAACACCAGTATTATCATTAGAAAAGGATTGTTTCTAGGTGGCCAATCTTGATCTGTTTGACTTTATTTGTATAAGTAACGAATTAGTAATGCACTTACAGTAGTGCATGACTAATTATTGTGAAAAATGTATCTGGATAACGTTGATTCTTATTTTTTAGGAAAAAAAGAGAAGTAACTTTTGCAATTTCTTCCATTCTAACAGCTCCTCCCTGCTAATTTGCTGAAAACGTAAGAGAAAGCCTATTAAACCTATGAATTAACTTTACGAAAAAAGAGATTTTTTTAAATAAAATCAAGCATAGTGTCTGTTTATACTTAAATTTATCTTTTAGCAAAATTTTGTCAAAAATAATTTCCCCATTTTTGTTTCTTATATGTATAAACATTTATATTACCTAAAATGTTTATTTATATTATATTTAATACATGTGATAATTTGGAGAATTAAAATGTTTCAAGGTTTTTTTTAAATAGTGACTTTAAGGGAACATAAAATATAAAGTTAATTTTGAATAATTTAATTATATTTTTACCTTTGGTTCCCTTGGTATTACTAAACTATGGAAAATATTTCTCTAGGCCCTAGAGAAATAATTCCTAAACAAGAAAATGATAATTTCCATCAAAATGGTGGCTGGAATACATTATGCTAGGAAAATCACATATTCATGCTATATGTAGCTGGTGTCGGGAAAATGTAATCCTAGGGGAAAAGGGAGATTGTAGGGCGAGGCTGAATGAAGAGTCAGTGTGCGGGGTTGGAGGCCTGTTACCAAGAGTCAGAGTCAGCACACTGTGAGTCCTAAGGATAGACTGGATTGGAAATCACCAGATTTAATAAATCGAGTCTCATGTGGCAGAAACCCTACTGCGTCTTCTGCTAATCTCTATTCTGCAATGCTAAAAGTGTTACCCTTAAATGATATCTACTCATTATTCCTTTGAAACTTACATCTTTTATTTCAGTTATTAATATTTCCAAGTGTATCCCAATGAAGTGTAACTTTTTATAAATATAGTCATTTATTTTATATATATTTCTTCCTTGACAATACAGTTAAGAGCATAACTTTAAATTGGCTTTGTCTCTTATTCTATCATACTGAGTAACAATTTACTTACCACTATTTTCATCTTGTGAAAATGGAGTTATCAATGTCAAACATGCTAAGAATCAAACAATACTAAATAAAGAAACATAACTAAATTGTACCATACTAAGATGTACACATCCAATTGTTGGGCACAATCTATATTACTATAATGAATACAAACGTGATTTCCAGTGTCCTTTTTTGTCGTTCATATCATATATAGCCATAACATGCATACTCAATATTATTATCACACATTTAAGCAAGTATAGAGCAATATACTTCAACGTCATAGCAATGAGATATATTACTAACATTATTGTGATATTTATATCACAAAATTCTATCATAAATATTAAATAGATTTTCAAAATGTCAGCAAGTATATAAAGTGTATTCTTAGAGGAAAAAAATGTATTTTGTTTTTGTCATAGTAGGCCCTAGTTTGTTGGAAAGAAAAATAGATATAGGAAAGAGAAAGTTGACAACCATTGTTCTAAAGAGTCCTTGTGATAGAATATTCGAAACAACATTATATTTGCAATCAGAAATCTTGCATATAAATCCTGTCTTAGCTATCACCAGTTTTATATCTTCAACTTACTAAATCTTCTTTGCATTAGTTCTGAAATTAGAATAATAATTATTGCTTACTTCACATTTAACGTACATATGAAGTGAATTTTGAAAATACATTGTGTACTTTGATGCAAAAATTAAAATTTTTTAAAAGTCAGTGGGGTATACTAAGATTTAAAAGAAACTGTAATAAGCCTGTCTCAGAATCTAATCCGAGTCATAGATGAGTAATAAATGTAGTATAATTATTAAACATATTGATTTTATCTATAAAATGTGATTAATAATATTTCCTTGCAAGGTTATCAAGGTGGATAAATGAAGTGGGTAATACTTAACACACGCTTTCCTTTCAGTAGTTATAGACATCATTGTTACTGTTTTGGTTTGTAAGTATAATTGCTGATCCTGTTATTACCCACCCAGAAATACTTCTTACTAGTCTTAGCTTTTGAGAAATACATACCTAATGTTTGATAATTAGCTAAGAATGTCACTTCGGTCATGTGTTTCTGGGCAAAGGGGTAGAGGCTAGACAACTTTAACTGCCTTGTGTGTATCTGCTCACCCAGCTGCTGTTTCACTACTGTAAAATGGAAAGCTATACATTGCTTCAGTGTATTTGAAGACAGAATAATTTGGTGTTATCAGATTAAGGGCTCCTCTTCTCATACCTCATCTTAATATATATTGACTAATGGCGGAAATAATTTATGGAATTCATAGGCCGTGTCTCTGCTTCATTATTTTTACTCTTTAAATATGCAGCTCTTGAAAGCTAGTCTGAAATGTTCATTACTATCTCCACTAACGTTGTTTTCTCTTAGATATTCTTTAATTGGAATCCCTGATAGCTATAATAATAGCTTTCTGCTTGAAGTTAGATTGATTTTCTTTCCAGTCTTTTGTGTGAGCTTTCCACTTCTCAACACAAACTGCAATAATATATTTGTGAAATCCATATCATCTTTTAAAAAGCAAAGCTTGGCAAAAGCATTGCAGGAGTATCTGGAGACTCTTTCCTGGACCCGTACAGCAGTGTTAAGGTTGAAGATAATCAATTGTTGCTCTCTCGTGGAAACCAAAAGTGCTGAAGAGTCCTCAAGCTCTCAGTAGGAGGGAATTCACTTATAGTGAAGGAAATTGTGTCTGTTATGGGTATCACTTGCCTTGCTACCATTCCTTCAAAAAATATAGGCTGTAGAAAAAGGAACCGATAAAAAAAGAATTTTTTAAAAAACAGAAAACAACAGCATCCCAGTCATTTTTTTCAAAAATAAAAATGAAAAGATGCCTTTTTAATATTCTATTCTAAGGGGTTTTACGTGTGGAACTCATTAACTGTACTAGAATGCTTTATAGACTGGCAGCTGGATCCCCCTTGTTTTGCCAGTGTTAATGGTCATCGCGTAACTGGTCATTCATTTACAACACTGTTAACAGTTTGTACATTTTTTAATTGCTTGATATTCTGGCGTGAAAATAATAAATGCTATCTCCCCAGAGGGTCAATCCTCAATGCTTGTCGGATTAGTGCCTTCTAAAGAGTAACTTCACTGTGCTCTTAGATGTATTGCTAAGTTTTTAATTTAGCAGACAGACATCGGAGAGTGATGTATTTTATATAGGTCTTAGATTAGTTGCTCAGGAAGAAAAAGGAACATTTCAGTAATGAATATCTATAATAAAAGTACTCGGGATAGCATTACACTGAACTGACGGTCATGTTAGGTAGCCTGGTGAAATTTAAGCTGGAGTGATACTGTTGATGGATTTCAGAAGCCAGTAACTTAGCTTCACCCTGATTCTAAGAAAAGGTGTTCCTGTTGAAATGCTACGCCATTGGTGGCATTTATGGTGCTCATAAAACTGTAGAACCGTAAAATATCAAAGAACTTTTACAAAATCAGCCCCAAGGAGCAATTTTAAATCAGCTGGTTAAATGAAACTGCCTTGACAATTTTTTTTAAAGACATGTGAGAGCCAGGAAAGAGGTTGAATGGAGGTTCACGTTTGCTACTGACTCCCCAAATGTCATGATTTCATAAGTCATTCCTCCCTGTTGGTATTCAAGTTTTATTTTTCTCTGTATTAGTCACTGAAGGGAAGTAATTTATTGAAAGACACATTTGAAAAGCTACATTTTTGCCTAAATCCTTTACTCTGGCTACTTTGCAGGTAATCATGCTGACTTTATTCTAGCTATACTTAGGAGGCCTCCAGGCAGAGGTCAGGCATTATAAAAAATTAACCAATCCCCTCTCATTGCTTTGAAGACATTTCCACTTCTCACAATCGGGGTTTTCCTTTTGTTATTGCTATAATAACAAAAATTGTATATAATACATTCTTGATTTCAAAATCTGTGTTTTTGAAAAAAGAATTTATATGAAAATATAAATTCCATAATGCATGTGTACACCATCTTATGAACTAAAAGAAGATATTTGTACATGAACACACATATACTAGTACTAAAATTAAAATATTTCAAATGTATTGTGCTAAATTAGTAATTAAGTAAATTTAGTATAAGTACAAATTAGTCTATAGGTAGTCATTATAAACCTTTTATAAAATCTTTAAATTTTAGGAAAATGCAAAATGATATACAAGACATCAATCCCTTTGTCCATTTGGGCTGCTAGACCAAAACACCATAAATCAAGTAGATTACAAACTATAGAAATTTATTTCTCACAGTTCTGGAGACTGGAAAGTCCAGTCCAAGGCATGAGCAGATTCAGTTCCCCTATGGGCTCACTTCCTGGTTCATAAACGGCAACTTGTCCCTACGTCATCATGTGGGAAGGAGGCGGGTTCAGCCTGGCTCTTTGAGGTCTCTTTAATAAGAGATGATCAGATGATCAAACATTCGTCTTCATTCTGCTAATGAAACATATTGCATTTATTGATTTGTGTATGTTAGACCATTCTGCTATACCAGTGATAGATCCCATTTAATAAAAACATAATCCTTTGAATATGCGGTTGAAAGGAGTTTGCTAATTTAATTTTTTTGGAGAAGTTTGCATCTATGTTCATCAGGGTTATTGGCCTATAATTTTCCTTTCTTGTAAGGTCCTCATCTGACTTTGGCATCAGGATAATGCCAACTTTATAAAATGCATTTGAAGGGGTTCACTCCTCTGCAACTTTTGGAAGTTTGAGAAAGATTGATATGGATTCTTCTTTAAATGTATGGGAGAACTCACCAGTGAAGCCATTGACTTTTTCTTGAAAGAAGATTATTGGTTACTGATTCAATCTCTGTACTTGATTTTGGTAAGTTCAGAGTTTTGATTTCCTCATGTTTCAGTTGCTAAGTGATATGATTTTATGAATTCATCTGTTTACTCTTAAGTATGCACATTTTGGGATGTAATTATTCATAATAGTCTACTATGATCCTTTGTATTTCTATAGCATCAGTTTTAAGAACTTTTTCATTTCTGATTTTATTTATTGGAATCTTCTCTGCTTTTATTGTAGTGCAAAGCTTGTCAATTTTTTTTAAATTTCACAAAATAGCCCTTAGTTTCACTGATAATTTCTATTTTTAAAAAACAATATTTTATTTATTTCTGCTGTGATATTTGATTTTTTTTCTCTTATAAGTTTGGGCTTAATATGGTCTTTTTTTCCTAATTTCCTGATATATAAAGTTAGGTTCCCAATGTGACATTTTTCTTTTTTCATGTAGATATTTATTACTGTGAACTCTCTTAGGGATGCTTTTGCTGAATCCCATATAATTTGATATGTTTTACTTTCATTTTCATTTCTCTTAAGTTTTCTGTTCCTTTTATATTCTTCTTTGATCTATAGTTGTTCAGAAATATAGTGTTTAATTGCCACATATATGTAAATTTTAAAATTCTCTGACTTAGTGATTTCTCGTTTTATACTCTGTGGTCAGAAAGACGCTTGATGTTCTTTCAATCTTGAATTTGTAAAAATGATTTTGGCCATATCATATGGTCTATCTTGTGTATCTTCCCTGTACACTTGGGAACAATGTACATTCTGCTGCCATTGAAGTCCTCTACTAGTTTTGTATTTCTGACTATTTCTTCCTTCAGAGAAATAGTCAGCAATACAATATTTATTATTTACTGTTAATATTTACTTTTTTGGTGCGTATGTATATGTAGATGCAAAATTAGAGCATATATGTCAATTGTTATGTCTTCTTGGTGAATTTCCTCCTTTTTCATTATGTAATGAGGTTCTTTGTCTCTTGTGACAGTTTTTGACTTCATGTCTATTTTGCCTGATATATGTGTAACTCCTACTACTCTCCCTTGGTTATCATTTGAATGTACTATCTTTCTTCCATCCCTTTACTATTAGCCTCTGTGTGTTCTTCAACCTGCAGTGAGTATCTCACAGGCAGCACGTAGTTTCTATTTGTTTCATTCTTTTTTTCATCTTTTTAAAAAATCCATTCTGCCACTTTATGTCTTTTGATTGGAAAATTTACCCATTAAAGTAATTATTGATAAGGAGGAACTTTGTATTGCCATGTTCTTGCCTGCTGCTAGCTGTTTGGTCATCCTGTGTTCCCTTCTTCCCCTCTTTCTGTCATCCTTTGTGATTTGATAATGTTCTGTGGTGCTATGCTTGATTCCTTCCTGTTTATCTTTATATTAAATATCAATATACATATGAAATGCCACTTTTTGATTTTACACACATTCACACACAAACATACACACACCTACCTAAAGGAAAAAACCAACCTATTTTCATACCCCTATTGGACTTAGCTCAGGAAATGTTGCTTGAAGATGATGATGCTTCAAGTTTTTATTTCTAACTCAGTGCAAAAATAATGCATGGATTTACAAATGCCTTGCTTGTTGAAAGAGGATGTTTTTCCTATAGATTGTATTTTGAATGTGGCATGAAAATATTTTGAAAGAAAATCCTGATACCTAGAAAAAAACTTATTCTACACGAGATATTTATGATTTTGGAGCTAAGATATTTATGATTTGGAGCTTACTATTGTATGATTCAGGATTATGTGGTGGTAAAAAAATATTTTTTTTAGATGAATAGTTGTTCTGGCAAGAAAGCCAAAGCTTTGCTATCAGATTTTCAAATGATCCAAATACTATTTGGCTGGAATAAAAGAAAATGAAACACTAAAACAAAGCAATCCATGTTTATGCTAAAGAACATTAGTAAACAATATATTACAACTATTTCAAAAAGGTGTATTTTGGAGTAACAGCTTCCTTGCGGCTGGGCACAGTGAGACTGGGGAGAGAGGACTTCAGGCATCTCTGACAGGTGGGATCTACCCAGGAACTTCCCCTTGGGGACACAGGGAGACAACGTGAGG
>CAUYRH010044420.1:0-15227 GCA_963574655.1 Perodicticus potto
TTAGTTATTATGTTAAGACCTTTATATTCTGCATTCAGTAAGTTTCACCTGTGCGCTTCTAAGATGTACCGTAGGTGTGGCCCCACCAATTACCCTCCATCCACCATTTCTCTTCCTCCCTCTCCCCTCCCTTGCCCTTTCTCCATATTTTTGTGCTATAATTGGGTTATGTCCATACTACCCAAAGCAATATACAATTTTAATGCATCCCTATTAAAGCTCCATTGTCATACTTTAAAGATCTCGAAAAAATAATACTTTGTTTTATATGGAATCAGAAAAAATCTCAAATAGCCAAGACATTACTCAGAAATAGAAACAAAGCAGGAGGAATCATGCTACCAGACCTCAGACTATACTATAAATCGATAATGATCAAAACACCATGATACTGGCAGAAAAACAGAGAGATAGATGTTTGGAACAGAATAGAGAACCAAGAGATGAACCCAGCTACTTACCGTTATTTGATCTTTGACAAACCAATTAAAAACATTCAGTGGGGAAAAGACTCTCTATTTAACAAATGGTGTTGGGTGAACTGGCTAACGACCTGTAAAAGACAGAAACTGGACGCACACCTTTCACCATTAACTAAGATATATTCTCACTGGATTAAAGATTTAAACTTAAGGCATGAAACTATAAAAATACTAGAAGAAAGTGCAGGGAAAATAAGGAGGACTCCCCAGGCAATTGAAGCAGCATCAAAAATATACTCCTGGGACCTGATCAAACTAAAAAGCTTCTGCACAACCAAGAACACAGTAAGTAAAGCAAGCAGACAGCCCTCAGAACAGGAGAAGATATTTGCAGGTTATGCCTCCAACAAAGGTTTAATAACCAGAATCCACAGAGAACTCAAACATATTAGCAAGAAAAGAACAAATGATCCCATCTCAGGGTGGGCAAGGGGCTTGAAGAGAGAATTCTCTGAAGAAGACAGGCACGGCCTACAGACATATGAAAAATGCTCATCATCCTTAATCATCAGAGAAATGCAAATCAAAACTACTTTGAGATATCACCTAACTCCAGTAAGATTAGCCCACATAACGAAATCCTAAAACCAGAGATGCTGGCACGGATGTGGAGAAAAGGGAACACTTCTACATTGCTGGTGGGAATGCAAACTAATACGCTCTTTTTGGAAAGATGTTTGGAGAATACTTAGAGATCTAAAAATAGACCTGCCATTCGATCCTACAATTTCTCTACTAGTTATATATCCAGAAGACCAAAATTCACATTATAACAAAGATATTTGTACCAGAATGTTTATTGCAGCCCAATTCATAATTGCTAAGTCATGGAAGAAGCCCAAATGCCCATCGACCCACGAATGGATTAACAAATTGTATGCAGCCTTAAAGAAAGATGGAGACTTTACCTCTTTCATGTTTACATGGATGGAGCTGGAATAGATTCTTCTTAGCAAAGTATCTCAAGAATGGGTGGCTTTCTGATGCCATCATGAATATTCACTTAACTCATACATCAGGGTCTCTCAACCTCACTCTATTGACATTTTGGGCTAGAAAATTCTTTGTTGTGGGAGTGGTCCTGAGTGTTATATTAAGTTTTGCCGCATTCCTGATCTCTACCCATGAGATGACAGCACCCCCATGATTCTGCCAGCCAAACTTTACTCTAGACATTTGCCAAATATCTCCTGGGAAGTAACCCCCCCACCACCACCATGTGGACTACTGCTTTTGATCTCTTGGCTGTTGATTTTAAGCCAATGGGATGGTGCAGTGTGTCGGTAGCATGGCCTCGCTTCTGATAGGTCTGTGTTTTTAATCTGCCACCTCCCTCATGTATTCAGTGCATAATTTTTGCAAGGTACCAATAAACCATGAGGAGTAAGTTGGTCCATGCCTTGCAGTAACTCTTGGTCCAACAATTTATAGATTAAGTTGCTCCTTCAGGTTTTGGAAACATATTAGGTGATTCTCAGCTGCACTTTGAAGCAGTGCCTTGAGCTTCCTAGGTAGCTGTGATAAATGTCCAAAATTGGAAATTACTGTGTGGTATCAAAATGTCTTGAAAGCAGTGGACAACCCCCTATAATTTTCCTTCAGCTTTTCATTGACGAGTTAGTTCTTGTGTAATAAATGGATTGAAATTTGTAACTTTGTTTTACTATTAGGGTATTTACCATTTGTTATATTTAAGGTTTTTTTCCTCCAAATCTTTTGTTTTTTATTCATTTATTTTGAAAGTCTCACTCTGTCACCCTGGGTAGAGTGCTGTGGATTCATGATAGTTCACAGCAACTTCGAACTCCTGGGCTCAAGTGATCCTATTGCCTCAGCCTCCCAAGTAGCTGGGACCACAGGTACCTGCCACCACACCTGCTAGTTTTTGTATTTTTAGGAGAGATGGGGTCTCCTCTTGCTCAGGCTGGTCTTGAACTCCTGAGCTCAAGCAAGCCATCCACTTTGGCCTCCTAGAGTAATAGGATTACAGGCATGAGTCATGGCACCTGGGTCCTCCAAATCTTTTACAAACCAACACTTGCTTTATGGATTTGGGGGATAATAACAGCACCTGTCCTAGTACACAGAGTTCTTATTGTTTGGACAGCTGTCCACATTCTGAACATTTGCATGAGCACATTCACTTTTAAAAGAATAATTGTGTGATGACAAAGATATTGCAATTGTGTCACTGAAGCTAACCTAAGTGTTCAGCTTACTATCAAGTATATAAAAACCTTAAAATGTAACAAATAATTCCAAATCCTATAACTGTTGTGATTCATTTAAAATCAAGTATGGAACAATAACAATTAATATCATATTTGAACTATTCATGTATTAGGACAATTTAGTTAAACCGTAATAAAAGAATCTCTACGAGTATAGCATTTCCCTGGCATTTATCTCATCCTTTGTACATGGCAACGTGATTCACCTCTTCACTTGTGAAGCTGTATTAGGAAGCTGAGTGGTATGGTTTTCTATGTGTTACTAGTAAAGAAGGTCTAAGGAGAAAAATAGTTGTTTTTGCTGTAGCCTTTGCTATTTTCTTTATCAGTGAAGTCTTTATTTTGCAATGTTGGCACTGTTTTATACATGCATACATCCGTACACATATATGTACTTATTTAATTTTTAGCACTATTTATTGAATGTTTATCAAATGCCAGAAACTAGGCTAAGCCCTTTCTAGACAGTAATATGTTTGGTCTAAGAACCTCATCAAGAGTTACACAGTGAGCTCTGGAACTCAGATCTGAATCCAGGCTGGTCTTGCACCAGTGTTCTTAATCATTTTTTGGCTCCATTGTGCATTCTATTAAGTATTGTCTGGGCACTCAGAGAAATGTGTTTTTGTTGTCTAAGTTATCTGCTGCTCAAGGATGACAGTTCAGACATTTAGGTGTTTGCCCTCCAAAAACGCTAAGAGAGTTTTGATTTGTTTGAAATAGATTCCGGTGCTCTACTCTATCATGATGAAAAGCACAGAGAAATTTCTCTGATTTCCAAAATAACTTGAGAGACTTCCCTATTGCCTCAGTCTGTCCTTCTGCCTCTAAATTAGGTAGACAGATGCGTGTGTGCATACAACACATAGTATAACATTGTTTAAGTGATAGTCGTATCACAGTTCTGGAATTACCATACTTCATGGGGTTCAAGATAATTGGCTTCAGTTTTTGTTATAATTTATGTAAGCCATATGGCTAAATCAAATTTAATAGAAAATTTGGAAAGGAAGATATTTTAAAACAACATATTTTTATAATGAAAAATTTCTTGGTGTATTTTCTTATTCATTTTTTATGATCGTGGTTATTGGTTGCACCCCAGTTAAATATCATTTAACTTATATTACAATGGTGGGCATGTATAATATTACAACTTGCTCACTTTTGGAGCTAACTTATATAGCATATTTGCATGTATGTGTGAGAAACAGTCTGAGAGAGATAAGGGAAATAAGTGAATCATATTCTATGAAAAATAGAAGTAATAATAATAGTACTGTTATCATCATCCCCATTTTACAGATGAGGAAAATGAAATACAGGGAGATTAAATTACTCTTTCAAGGCCATGCAGCTGAGATGGGACTTGAACTTCAGCACCAGCCCTGTTTATCACTATTCTATACTGCCTCTTAGACTCTTTGGCTTTTGTTTAAAAAATGTAGTCCTCCATGAAATTTCCCATGTAGGGGAAACCTTCCCATTGTGAGAGCTTTCAGGATATAGTTACTTCAGATCCCGAGAACCTAAGATGGCCTATTAAATTAAGATGGCTTTCCTACACCAAAATTTTATTGTTGGCAACTCAGTGCATTTCTCTGTTGCCAGGCTTAGTGCCTAGAATGCTCAAAACATCTGTTGCAGAATGAATGAGTGTAAAAGTTTTCTCGCCGAACATATCCCTGACATTAGGAAAAGTATGGAAACGTTCAATTTACTTTAAAGAGATATCTTTTACAAATGACTTTTCTTTTTTCATTTCATTTTATTTTATTGTTTGGGAGTCACTGGGCGTACAAAGAATTAGGTTACACTGATTGCAGTTGTTAGGTAAAGTCCCTCTTGTAATTGTGTCCTGTCCCCAGAGGTGTGTCATACACTGTGACCCCCTCATTCCCTCTCCTCCTTCCCTTCCTCATTCCCCCTTGGATTAGCTCATCTATTGCCTTCATGTTAGAATTAAGTACATTGGATTCTTGCTTCACCATTCTTGTGGTGCTTTACTAAGAAGAATGTGTTCCACCTCTATCCCGGTTAATACAAAAGATGGAAAATCTCCATCTTTTTTAATGGCTGAATAGTATTCCATGGTATATATATTCTACAACTTGTTAATCCATTCCTGGGTTTGCACTAGGCTGTTTATCACAGCTCAACTTACAATTGCTAAATGACTTTTCTATAACAGCCATTTCACTAATATTCCAAAAGATACCTGTGGCCTGGCCAAGGGTTTCTATATTTTCACAATTAAATAATTTTCACATCACTGACCAGAGTGTATCTGTTATCATCATATTATACCTCTAGTATAGAGATGGTCATTGGATTATAAGTAGATGTGAATTGTTGAGACCTCAAGGCTTGGTTCCCCTAGAAGCCTTTCACCAGAGAGCAGGGAGGGTAGTGAGGAACACCTGCTCTGGAGCCAGGCTGGCCTGAACTTGAAGTACAGCTTGACCACCTGCTCTGGAGCCAGGCTGCCTGGAGCTTGAAGAGCAGCTCCTGGGCATGTTAACTGCATGACCACAGGGACACTATGCCATTCCCCAGTTCACCAATCAGAAAATGAGAATAATTATACCCACCTATAAGATTGTTTTGTCAGTTAAAGGGAAACTGTATATACTGGCTAACATGAAGTTATATTATTTAACTTTCTTCTAGAATTCTCAGTTGCAGGCATATAAGGGAAGGAAGGAAAGAAGGGTGGGAGGGAGGGATAAAAAAAGAAAACTAACTAAAAACAATTCATTCTAAAATATTACGGAATCAAACAATATTCTTAGGACTTGATCTCTCTGCATTTCTCCAGCCCTCCATCCTGCTTGTCTGTTCATTTACAGACAAATAAGAGATAGGGCTCTCTCTCTGCCACCCAGGGTAGAGTGCAGTGGCGCCATCGTAGCGATCTGGAGCATCTGGGCTGAGGTGATCTTCCTGCTTTAGTCTCCCAATTAGCTGGGATTACAGGTATGTGCCACCATACTCAGCTAATTTTTCTAATTGTTTTGTGGACGTGGAGGGTGTCTCATGATGTTGCCTAGGCTGATCTCAAACTCCTGGCCTCAAGTGATTGTCCAGCAGTCCTGGACAATCCAAAGTGCTAGGATTACAGGCACTGGGTCACCATGTCTAGCCTGCTTTTCTTAAAATTTGCTTAATTCTTAAATAAGTTTTTTCCCCCTTAATCATGACCCCTAGCATTCTACCAGTTTCAAATCTAACATAAAAAAGAGCAACTCTCTTTTTTATCTGCAAAAGTCTTGGCCTCAATTTGATTGGACCAAGTTTTGCCTATTTCCATCCCTGAAAGTCCAGGTGCTTCAGTATTTTGATTGAAATGTAGGGCACGTTCCCACCCTGGAATCAGGGATGGATTCAGCTTAATCCAAAGCATAAGGACAGAGGGTACAGGAAGCATAGTTTACCCCCACCCCTCCTCAAAAAAATTGGAAGTAGTGTTACCAAAAGAAAGGAGAATGAATATTGATGGCAAGATCGGAAAATGTGCACTATACTATCACTTAATTAAGTGGAAGTTGTTACTATATACATATGTTTTGGAACCAGTTACAAAATCCAAGTGTATTAAAAAACCACTCTATTGAACAACTTTACCAAGTGAATATACTTCCAATTTGGGATGTTGTAATACATTACGTTTAAGGTGGACATAAAGAGTAAGAATTCCATAATGTTCCAATTTGTGGAATTCTCACTTAACTTTTATAAGCCTCAGTTTTCTAGATAGTTACCTAACCAATTTTTTTTTTTTTTTTTACTTTTGACCGGGTATCTCTGCTGTCTGTAGAATGTAATAGACTGTTGTCTCATCACTTTTCTCCCTGTGTCTCATTCCAGAAGCAAGAACATAATTACTCCCTTTAGGCTTTCCAGGTTATCTACTGTTTATTTTTTCTAACTGACGATAACTATATAGACTCTACCACTTCTGGCTTCTCTTTTTACATTTTGACTCTAGTTGGAATGATAGAGTACCTGGAAGTGTTCATTGTGGGCCCTGGAGTATGCCAGGAACTTAAGTAAGGTGCATGGGAATCTTGGATGTTGTAATTATGGTATTAACCACCTATACCTTTGCAAATAGAGAGGGTATTCAGAAAGATTGAAGTGAACTATCAGATGGATCATGGTAATAAATAATCTTTAATACACGGATAATGGTGTTTAAGAACAGGGATCTACAAACTACATTCAGAGGCCAGAACATTGTCTCTTTTTGTAAACAAAATTTTAATTTTGTTATTGATATATTATACATATGGGGTATACGTGATATTTTGTTACATGTACAGAATATGTAGTGATCAAGTCAGGGTGTTGGTAGTGTCCATTACTTCAAATATTTATCATTTCTGTGTTGGGAACATTTCAAGTCCTCTCTTCTAGCTATTTTGAAAGATATATACATCATCGTACTCTGCCATGGAACATTATTCCTCTGTCCAACTGTATGTTAGTACTCATTAACCTACCTCTTTTCATCCCCCACACCCTTCCCGGCCTCTGGTGATTATCATTCTATTTTCTACCTCCACGAGATCAACATTCATATGAATGAGAATATGTGATATTTGTCTTTCTGTGCTTGGCTTATTTTGCTTAATGTAATAGCCTCCAGTTCTATGCATGTTGTAAATGACATGATTTCATTCTTTTTTTGCGATCAAACAGTATTCCATTGTAAATGTACACTACATTCTCTTTATTCATTTGTCCATTAATGGAAACTTAGACTGATTCCATGTCTTTACTATTGTGAATAGTGCTGCAATAACATGGGAGTATAGATATTCCTTTGATATACTGATATCTTTTACTTTGGATAAATACCCATTAGTGAGATTGCTGAATTGTTTGGTAGTTTTCTCTTTAAGTTTTTTTTTTTGTTTTGTTTTGTTTTTTTTGAGAAATCTCCATATGGTTTTCCGTAGTAGCTGTAATAATTTGCATTTCCACTAACATTATATAAGTTTCCTTTCCTCTGCATCCTTACCAACCTCTTATTTCTTTGTCTTTTTAATAATGGCCATTCCAACTGGGTAAGACAGTATTTCATTGTGGTTTTGATTGCCATTTTCCTGATTAGTGAGGTTGATCATATCCTTATTGGCCATTTGTATGTCTTCTTCAGAGAAATGCCTATTCATGTCCTTTGCCCACTTTTTAATGGGATTATTTGTTGTCTTTTAATGGTGGAGTTATTTGAGTTCCTTATGTATTCAGATATTAGTCCCTTGCAGATGAATAGTCTGAAAATATTTTCTCCCATTCAACAGGCTGTCTCTTTACTCTGTTGAGTGTTTTCCTTGGTGAGCAGAAAATTTTTAGTTTAATATGATCCCATTTGTCTGTGTAAATAAAGTTTTATTAGAACATAGCTCCACCAATTTGTTTAAGTGTTGTCTATGGCTGCTTTAGCACTTAGAATGCCAGCTTACTTGTGACAGAAACCCTCTGGACCTCAAAGACTATTATATTTACTATTTTTCCCTTCAAAGAAAGGCCAACATCTGTTACCCAACATCTGTTCCAAAGAAAAGAGAGTATCAGTGGGGCTCTAAAGGAACTGGTCATTGAACTGGGATTTAAAACCTATGGTCCAGACTCTACTGTCATAATCAGAGAAGACTATCAACAATTAGGATTCCTAGTTCTTAGGCAAAAAGAGGAAGAATCTCTGTGCAGGAGGTGATAAGGCAGAGATTACACTGGTGTCTATGGGTCATTGTTCATGGAACCAATGCTCAGTCTGGTTGGGGATACACGCCAGGCTAAGATTTGTGCTGAGTCACCAGATTCAAGACAGAGAAAAATGAGCAACTTTCCTCTACTTTAAAGGAGTTACTTCCCCTTGTTGAAGTAATTCATGAATGGAGAAACAACTTTCGTGGAGAAATGAGGCACCGAATACGGATACTTCCTGTCAGTCCAGTACTGGGCTTAGAGAGGAGAGAATCACTTATTGGTGAAAAAGGACTTTTGCCACTATAGACTTTTACTTAGACCTGTACTTTAATGAGGAAAAAAGTGAGAAAGCTGTAACTCCCCAGTACCTACAAGCCTGAAGAGTCTTTTTCCATGCATGTTTCTCAAGACCTCAAAAGACCACTGCTCCTGAAAAAGTATCCTTCTCTCCTTTGTATCGGTGGCTGACCAGTTTGGCTAATTTCATAGCCCCAGTTAATTGTTCTTCCTGTGTTCTTATTCTATCTTGCCATAGTACTCATCATACTTGGCCTTTTATTACAATTATATGTGTACATGTATTTTCCTCCCCTGGACTGGAAAGTAAAGTTTTAGCCTCACGCCTCTAAATATTCCTTGAACACTATATAGGGAATGCCTAATTGGAATGCTGCTGACCTAAATTTGCATTGAATTAAATGGAGTGTGTTATATCCTGCTAGAACTATAGTAGATACAGACACAAGTCTGATTCTATTCTTACAACCACCATTATTTCCTCATTATAGATATATCAAAGTACCTGTCTACACTCCATATTTCCTCGATATTGATTTGTCTTCTCCAAGCCCTTAGTTGGCGATAGCTGTTTGAATTCCACAAAGGGCACTTAGAGAATTTTGGTTACGAGAAGCAGCAAAGTGCTTAAGCGACAGAGGCCATCTTTAGACAGAAGAATTATTAGCTTAGTTCAAAGAATTAAAGGTATTACGGAACAAGCCAGCTTCAGGGAGGTTAGAAACAGGACAGTTCTGAAGACTCGAGCATTGAACCTTCATGAACCCTTGACCGAGAGCACAGGGCACCTCCACTCAAGATTCAAATTCCTAAGAATCCGTTTACACCAACTTGATTCAGGAGTACAACCCTGTGATTAGGAAACAGCTTCTTTTTTTAAATCAGAAATTAGAGTTAAGAAAATGCAGGGAAAGCAGTGGTGGGCTAACAAAAATAAAAGTTATCACAGAACTACATCTGAGGGTGAACCGAGCCACCAAGGGTCTCTTTTAAGAAACGTGAATTTAGAGACCAAGAAACAAGCAAAAAAACAAATGGTAGGAGGTGACTTCTGGCTTAAAGATCCTGTAGATAAAGCCTAAGGGTTACAGTGGGGAAGCACAGGAAACTGAGCTGGTAGAGGGAAGCAAACATGAGAGATAAGAGTGGCCGCGCATGCCGTAAGAAATGGAGAAAGTGTCCTCATTCCCTACTGGTTTCTCTTCTTCCTTTTATCACGCCTACCACTGTGTGATTATCTTCCTTGCAACTGTTATGCTATGTTAAGATATCCCTCCAAATTATCAACAGGAAGGATAGTAGCTGCCTCATGTGTTGGGATATTTAGCTATAGAATAATTGAAATCAAGATATTCTTAGACACCAAAGAGTATGGAAAATCAAAGAAAATTTCAGGCAATGAGACATAAATCCAGTTTACTAATTCTGCCATTTGGTGGTAATGATGAGAGTGCCGATTTAAGGTATGTTTAGCCCTTCCCAAGTACCAAGAACTGTTTTAAGCGTTTATATACTTTGCCTTATTTAATCCTCACGAAAACTGGAGGTGTAGGGAGAATTATTGGTCCCATTTTACACACAAAGGAACTCAGGCATAGAGAGAAGAAATCATGGGGCTGAGATTCAAATTCCCTAATTCAATGTCAAATCCTAAATTCTTGAAAGTTTTAAGTCCTTACACAAATTTCTCAGTAAAGCCACCTATAAGAACTCTAAGTTTTAGGGTGGTTCAAAACCTTATAAATCCCTCTGGATCAATTTTTTTTTCCCAGATTCTACTCAAATCTCAGAGTTACCACTTAACCCTTGGTATCTCCACTAAAAGGGATTGAATCTGGAACAAGAAATGAAGCTGTACATGGACAGCTTCCATACAGCAATAATAACGACCACTTACTGAGCATTTGGGATGCTCCAGGATTTTGGTTTGTGAGCACTTTAGGCTTATTATCTCATAACCCTTTGAGGTAGATACTCTTCACCACCCAGGGAGGTAAATACTACTATTTCCACTGAAACTATATATTATTACAGGATAAAAATGCTTACAACACCTGGACAGTCATTACACAATACTTACATAATAGAATGTAACTCTAGATATGTTATAAACTTATTTTTTGAATGAAAACATGAAGAGATTAATTAGCAATTCTTTCTCTGCAGCCTTTGTCCCTGGAGAAGTGTGTGGAAAAGGAGCTGTCCGCTCTTTTAGCAGAACTTCTGCCAGAGATGCTTGGACTTAGTTGTTTGATTCCCTCAGACTGATTCAGCCTCAGAATTGTTCTTTAATCCCCAATATCTCCATTAAAGAGAACTTCTATCGAGTGTTTCCAGTGTACACAGTGTGAAGGAGAGTTAATGACCTCTTGCTGGTGAATGAAGTTCAGAGGACGCAGATTCCTCTGCCATACACTGGACTCTGCCCTGTTTGGCCTGAGTCAGTGTGGGCAGAAATTCAGGCTGAAGTATAAGCAGATGTCAGTAACTTGTCCCTTCCTCTCTCTTTTTCCCAGCTTACTGTTCTCTTTTGTATTCCAACCTGCAAATTACTTTGAGAAGGAGCTATACCTCTGGGTCAATCTAGTAATGTAATTAGTCCCTTGTTAAGGTAGGAAAAAATACTAATGAGCTTTCACATATTGAATTTGAGGGTCAAATAATTTGAAATTCCATTGTTTTCCCATTAAAATCTTCTGACCATTGTTCTGAAGCTGTAGTATTAGATTACAGTTTATTTCTCCGTTACTTTGCCAGCTGTGTATTTGGCAGTGTCGGGAGATTGTTCTGTGGTTTTTTTTTTTTTAAAAGGCCTAAGTTGACAAAATGGATACATTTAAATGAAAAATGCGACCTTCAATTTGATAATTTATTGTTGATGACAATTATTTAATTCATTTTGTGTGTGTGGTATTTTTTCTTTTTTTCTTAGAGATAGGGTCTTGCTGAGTTGTCCTGGTCAAACTCCTGGGCTCAAGCGATCTTCTCACATCTTCAGCTGCTCAAGTAACTTGGAGCAACACAAGCATATCACCACACCCTATGACAGTTATTTGACTCTTAATAGTCCAGTCATAATGAGACAGGATACTGCGTAAGTCAAAGACCACACAAACTATCGATGTTAAGTATCAAGAGGGTGTGGAGGAAGTGGGTTACAACTTCTTTCTTCTTCCAACTATCGCTTCTTTAAAAAAAAGTTTAAAAATGTTTATTAAGCTCTATATTTTAATTAACCATGTTCTCAGGTGCATCTGTTAACAATCGCAAAAAAATTAGGTTGAATGAACTGTGCATGACTGTTTCCTTGTTTTCCCTCTCATGGGGGGTTGGCTTTCTGCACTAAGCTTTCTTTCTCTCTCTCTCTTTTTTCTCAAATGTTATTATTTCGAGTCATTGTTTTGAGTTTAGTCTATGGGAAATTTCTGTGTCCTCTGTAATTTAGGGTTAAGCAACATATAATTTACCCTGTTATTAAAAAAAAAACAAAAACAAAAACTAGCTCCCTTGCTTGAGCAAGAGACTGCCTGACATTCTTAATATTCTCTTGTAGAAATTGTGATGAAGAACAGATAAGCCTAAGCAAATCTAGCAGGTGGTGCTCCTTTAAAATGTGAGACCCTTGTCAATGGGGCTAAAAACTAAACGTTGGTTTTGTCCTAGATGTCCTTGCTCAGCCAACTATGCGTTAAAAAGGGGCCACAGCCCATTTGCAAGGCTTCTGAATGAACTCCATTCATTCTGTACTTGGAAGTGTCTCTTCAGCCACAAAAGAAACAATAGTTATAACCTAATTTCTTTGGTGCCAGTATCAGCAGAGGAAAAGCCAACGGACCATTATGAAAACTCTAGTAACCTCTCTTGGTGATTATGTAATTCTGTATTCATTGATTATATTTTTGTACTTAAATAAGTACTTTTAAAAAAGATTAAAAGTGGCTCAGTAGTGCTATATTATCACATTTCATGCATTAAGTAACATTTTAAAATGGAGTGCTCCACAGTAATTTGTTCTTATGGTTATTAAAGTTTTTAAAAAGTGTATGATACATGAACATGCCCCTTAAGGCTTTAAGAGGAAAGCTTTTGTGTTTTTCATTACTGTATCATAAAACCTGATGAGAATGTATAACTACCATTTTGTTAAATGAATGCCTTAATCAGTTTCCGAATTTACCTGTAGAAGTCAGCAGAGGGGGTGAATCTGGATGTAAATAGTGGTGGCATGGTGTATGTTAATATGATTTTATTAAAGTGACCTTCCTTAAATGTAGATATGTTCTGAGCATCGAATGTCCTTGCCTAACACCCTTGGTTGACTTCCCATTGCCCTCGGGAAGGCCTGTGATTCACCTGTCTTCCATAGTCCATGTGAGGCTTCTTCTGGCTGGGCCTCCCTGCCTCTCAGCCTCATTTCCTGCCATCTTCCTCTTCCCTCCTTCCCATGTGGTGTTGTTTCTGCATGTTCCTGGGTGGAATTCTCCCACTCCCAACTCTGTTTATCCCCTTTAATCTGATCAGCCCTTACTTACCTTGAAGTCTTAACCTTGAGATTACCTTCTCAGGAAGATTTTTAGTTGTCTTAGCTAACTAAATAGTTAATAGTCTAATGTATTTGGAGCCAAGATTGTGTGGGGATTAGTTGCTGAAGAATAGTTTAGAACCAGATTGTAAAGAACCTTCTGAACTGTGTTTTTAAATGTTTTGAGCAGAAAATTATGTCAGCTCTGTGTTTTAAAAATTGGGGGGATGGACTGGGTCTTAAAAGAATGTTTAACATAGCCATCTAATTAATGGGTAGTGGACTAGGAAGCCCCACACTAATCTTTCCGTCTCTTATACCATAATCCCATTGTAGTATAAAGGTTTGTGAGCAGATGAAGGAAATTTACAGAAATTATCAGAAATATAAAATGTTGTTGGAGCTGAAGTTTTGCATTAATCTTCAGCTACTGATCTACACTGTTTATTCCAAGAATGCTACAGTAGAACCTCTATGAGTTGACCATCCAAGGGACTGTAACAAATGGGTCAACATATAGAGGTAGTCAAAGTAAGGAACGAGGCCTATTGCACTAATACTTACACGTGGTGCATGTCCAGTCTATAAAAATTAGGTCAACTTAAGGAGGTGAGCTGGTCAGCTATGGATATTCTACTGCATATTCTAGATAAATGTTTTAAAATCTATTTCAATAGTATTACAAAATAAAGTCATCATTTCCCTTCCCCTCAACATCCTTAGATTCAGATTACTCCATTTTCCCAATTACTCTCATAGAAATCTCAAAGAGACATGCTGCTTATCTCTTTTTCTTTTCTCCCCCCAAATATTTTAGTCTTCCTCTACAGCATCTACCTTAAAACGTATAATTCTTTCTATCACTTTTTTTTTTTATTCTTGCAATGAGCAATCTCTTTTAGGCATTTATTATTTCTTTTTTTTTTTTTTTAGTTAAATTATAGCTGTGTACATAGTGCAATCATGGGGTTCAATGTGCTGGCTTCATATACAGTCTGAAATATTTTCATCCAACTGTTGGACATAACCTTCATGGGATTTTCTTGGTTATTGTATGAAAACATTTGTATTCTGCATTTAGTAAGTTTCACCTGTGCCCTTCTAAGATGCACCATAAGTGTGATCCCACCATTTACCCTCTGTCCACCCATCCTCCCTCCTCTTCTCCCTTGCCATTTTCCCCATATTCTTGTGCTATAATTGGGTTATAGCCTTCATATGAAAGCTATAAATTAGCTTCATGGTAGGGCTGAGTACACTGGATACTTTTTCTTCCAATCTTGAGATACTTTGCTAAGAAGAATGTGTTCCAGCTCCATCCATGTAAATATGAAAGAGGTAAAGTCTCCATCTTTCTTTAAGGCTGCATAATATTCCATAGTATACATGTACCACAATTTATTAATCCATTTGTGGATCAATGAGCACTTGGGCTTCTTCCATGACTTAGCAATTATGAATTGGGCTGCAATAAACATTTTGGTATAGGTATCTTTGTTATAATGTGATTTTTGGTCTTCTGGGTATATACCAAGTAAAGGAATTATAGAATCAAATGGCAGGTCTATTTTTAGGTCTCTGAGTATTCTCCAAACGTCTTTCCAAAAGGAAAGTATTAGTGTGCATTCCCACCAGTAATGTAGAAGTGTTCCCTTTTCTCCACATGCATGCCAACATCTCTGGGTTTGGGATTTTGTGATGTGGGCTAATCTTACTGGAGTTAGGTGATATCTCAAGGTAGTTTTGATTTGCATTTCTCTGATGATTAAGGATAGTGAGCATTTTTTCATGTGTCTGTAGGCCGTGCACCTGTCTTCTGTAGAGAGTTTCTCTTCAAATCCTATGCCCATCCTAAGATGGGATCACTTGTTCTTTTCTTGCTAATACGTTTGGGTTTTCTGTGGATTCTGGTTATTAAACTTTTGTTGGAGGCATAACCTGCAAATATTTTCTCCCATTCTGAGGGTTATCTGCTTGCTA
>CAUYRH010044424.1:0-17827 GCA_963574655.1 Perodicticus potto
GTTAGGGAAGGTGAATTAGAGGGGAGAGTTTTGATCATGACTAGATCTCCAGGAGGGAAAAGTTCCTGTTTTAGTTAGTATGTCCCTCCCCAAAAGGGGAACAGGACTTTCAGGCATGATTAGGGAGGCATGAGAGAACAGCAAGTCATCCCAATTGCAGCTTGAAGGCTGGGAGAAAAATTTGGTAACCGGCCTTCCAGACACCCCCTGTATAGTTATGGATTTGGGAAGTAAAAGACCAGGGTTAGAGAGAAGTACAGAAAAGGCTGCTCCATTGTCCAAAAGAAATTTTATCTCCTGGCGCTCCACTATAAGGCAAACCTGGGGCTCTTGAGGGGTGATGAGACAAGCTAGAGCCATGAGAATTTGCCCCAGGCACCCTCAGTCCAGTTTGGGCTCCAATGCGGTCACTGTCCCAGGAGGCCTTTGCCTCTGGGGACAGGACACCCTCCAGTGGTCATCCTTGCATTCTGGACAGGGGCCAGGTGGCTTGCCCAGCCAGAGGTGCTGCTGGGGGCAATCTTTTCAGAAGTGGCCAGTCTGACCACATTGGAAGCACTTGTTTTTAGCTCCTCTGGTTTCTCTCTGTATAATTCTTGATAAATGAACTGGCAAATAAAAAACTGTGTTTCTTGATGTTATTACTCATCTTATATAATCTTTTTTATTAAAGGACTTTTCAAAGCAATGTTCTTTTTGTTTGCTCATTTTTATTGTTTGGGATTCATTGAGGGTACAAAGAATTAGGTTACACTGATTGTGTCTGTTAGGTAAGTTCCTTCTTATAATTGTGCCCCACCCCCAAGAGGTGTGTCATACACTGTGACCCCCCCCAACCCTTCCCCTCTCCCCATTCCCTCAATCCCCTATGCCCATCATGTATTAGGCCATCTACTGCCTCCATATTAGGATTGAGTACATTGGATTCTTGCTTCTCCATTCTTGTGATATCAAAGCAATATTTATGAGATCATTATACTCAAGTATGAATTCCACAATTGAATCAGATGAGTGTTCTCATATTCTCAACACTTCTATGTTAGGTAAATAGAGCAAGACAAGTTTATTAAAGATTTGCTTAGTCATATAAATTTAACCTAAGTTGGAATTCATTTAATTCATTTAATTCATTAATGAATTGAATTCATTAATTCATTTAATGTAGGTTGTAATTTCTTTCTGAAACTAGAAAGAAAAACATTTTATCAATATATATTTATCTGAAAAACTTACAGAGAAAATGACCAATGATTAGATAAAAAATGTATTGAAAGAATAAAATGACTAGAATCTATTAATAATGGTGCCATTTCAAAACACAAAAATTATATATAATAAATGTTAAAAATTCCTCAAAATTCTGCTGATTGTCATGAATGTATTTAAAAATACATGGAGTTATTTTTGATTTTTTAAATAAGTTTACTAAATAGCTAGGTTTTGGAAATATTTTGTTCAAAGATTGTAGTTATTTGGAAGAGAAAGGATTAAGCAGAGCATAGAAACTCCCAATTGAGATTCACATTTTCAGTTGTAAATAAATCTCACTTGGAAAATATTTTTAATGATGTTGTATGGTAACAAAATTGGCTACTTAACTGATAGTTTAAGCATTCTGAACAAACATAATTTAAAACTACAGGAAAAACGAATGCTATATTTCAATAAGTTAAGAGGTTCCAAAAGATGTTATGGCAAGCACTACTCAAAAATAGTCAGCCTAGTTGCTATGTTTTCCCAACATTGCTATAACATATAAAAAAGAATGCTATTAATGAAGCCAATTTGAATAAAATAAATTTAGATATTGTTACATTTTACTTCTACATTTCAAGCTTTTAATCACCACTTTCCAGAAGAGAAATTTGAAACATTAAAGAAGAAAGTTTTCTATGCAAACCATGAATTAATAATTGACTTAAACTTGGTCTACCAAAAATAAAATAAATCTCTGTGTCTGAGCTCTTCCTTATACCAAAGACTACTTACAGAATTTTTCATTATTTTGGATTAAGATTACAATCTATTGCTAAATATATAAAGTGTATAACCATAACCACCATTTACAATGACATATTTGTATAAACCAGGGTTTTCAACACCAAATGGATCAAAAACAAAGGGGAATAAAAGACTCAGAAGTATGCCAGCGATCCTCTGCTTCTGGTTAAGGCTGAGCAACATGGACTGAATTTATCATTCTACATAAAACAATTAAAAAATAAAAATGTGACAAAATATATGAAACAACAGTTTCAAGAAATTACATATGAGACAGTGAAGGTCAGAGATCACAGAGAAAGGGGACCAAGGCAGAGCCTGCTGATCTCCCTGATATGAAGGGACAGGGCAGAGACATCCAGGCATCAGGAGTTCACAGAGAAGAATACCAAAGAGGAGAGAATCACATGTAGAGATCATCCAGACATTTGCAAAGAGTCCCCCTTGAATATTCAGCAAAGTACTAAGTCTGTTTCCTTCAGGAAGACTGAAAGAACCTCATAATTCACAGAGTATTGGCTAGAAATTTTCAGAAGAGTCTTGCTTCAGTTGTAGGAGTTAATATTCTTAAACTAAGTGCAGCTTTGGTCCCACCTAACAAATTTCAAAAGAAATTGCCTAACATAATTATTCTACTGATAAATAAAATAATCGTATCTCAGAACAATGATCAAGACTGTTTACAGCAGTGGTTCTCAACCTGTGGGTTGCAACCCACAGGGACTGTATTAAAGGGTCGGGGCATTAAGAAGGTTGAGAACCACTGTATTTTTGTTGTATTATTTTATAGAAATACAAAAATATCTAGCACCTAACAAAGTAAAATTCACAATGTGTAGTATCTAATGAAAATTTACCAGGCACACAACAAAACAAAACAAAACAAACAGTAAAATGGAACTTGTAATCAGGAGAAAAAAAAATACATCCACTGAAATTGACTCATCTCATACAGACATTAGTATTACCAAAGAAATTAAATTAGTTATTGTAACTTTATTTTTTATGCTCAAAAAGATAGAGGATAGGTTAAACACATTACATAGACATGCAAATGATAAACTGGATCGTATTCATACTTTTAGAGATTAAAATTACTTACCTGTGGTAAAAATACAGTGTATTGAGTTAATGGCAGATTAAACATTGCTGAAAAATGTATTAATGAACACAAAGACATATCAATACAAATTATCCAAAATCAAAGAGAAAGAAAGACTGAAAAAGTTTAAAAAGGAATATCAGCAAGTTGTGGGACAACTTCAAACAATTGTGAATATATGCATTATTGGAGCTCCAAAGTAGAAGGGAGACACAAGGATATTTGAGGATATCAAAGATAAAGGTTTCTCAAATTTATGGAAACTCTAAAGCCATAGATCTAAGATATTCAATAAAACCCAACCATGAAAAAGCAAAGAAAACAAAAGAAATGCACATCATAACAGAATCATTCAAAAGCAAGGTTAAAGAAAAAATCTTAAAACAGTCATAAGAAAGAAGACACGTAGGAAGAGACAGAGAAGACAAAAGACTTTTCATCAGAAACTATGCAACTAAGAAGACAATGGAGCAAGATATTGAAAATGCTAAAGAAAAAAAAACCCCAAAATTTATCAATCTAGAATTTCATATCCAGTAAAAATACCTTTAAAAAATAGAATACATTAAAAAAAAAAACTTTTTGAAATCTACAAAAGCTAAAAGACTTTATCACCAGCAGACCTGCACTACAAGATATTTTAAGCTAAACCTGAGGAAACTGGGTGAAGGAAACACTTAGAGCTTTGACTTAAAATGCATAAAATAAAATTATGTAACCAAAATGTGTATCCATGTAATATTCTGAAATTTAAAAAAATAAATAAATAAAGGAAAATAACAAGTGCTTTTGAAGATGTAGAGAAATTTGGACCCTTGTGTACTGCTGGGAGTATAAAATGGTGCAGTCCATGGAAAATAGAATTGCAGTTCCTCAAAAAATTAAACATAGAACTACCATATGACCAGCAATCCCATTCCTTGGTATATATCCAAAAGAATAGAAAATAAGGTCTCAAAAGGATATTTGCTCATCCATATTCCGAGCAACATTATCTACAGTATGTAAGAAATGGAAGCAACCTAAATGTTCAGTGATGGGAAAACAGATAAATAATGATAAATACATACAATAGAATATTATTCAGCCTTAAAAAAGGAAATCCTGTTATACACTATAATGTGAATGAACCTGGAGGACACAATGCTAAGTTAAATAATACAGTCCACCAAATCCTATGATTACATTGATATGATGTTTCTAAAGTAGTCAGACTCATAGAAGCAGAAAGTAGGATATTAGTTAGCAGGGACAGAATTGTTGTCTGATGGGTATAGAGTTTCAGTTTTGCAAGATGAAAAAGTTCTGGACATTGGTGGCATAACAATGTAAATACACCTAACACTGCTGAACTGTTCCCTTAAAAATGGTTAAGATGGTGAATAGTATGTTTTTTTAACCACAACTAAAAGTCAAATAAACAAAAATTTGAATTAAAACAACAACAACAAATAAAACAACAAAGGAAATGGTACCAGATAGAAATAGAAAAATCTACATAAAGGAATGAAGAGTCTATAAAATAACTACATGAGATATTTTCCTATTATTTAAATCTCTTTAATAATAGACCATTTAAAATAATAATAATGTAGCATCATGTTTATGTACGGCAATAGCACGAAGACCAGGAAAGGAGAAATGAAAGTAAACTGTTATAAAGTTCTTTTACTACATGTTAAGTAGTACCTCTTTTTTATGAGACAAGAGTCTCAATTTCTTGCCCCTAGTAGAGTGCCATGGCATCACAGCTTACAGCAACCTCAAACTCTTTGGGGTCTAGAGATTCTCTTGACTCAGCCTCCCAAGTAGCTGGGACTACAGGCACTTGTCACAATGCTCAGCTATATATTTATCTTTTTTTTTTAGAGACAAGGTCTTGCTCTTGCTCAGGATGGATTTGAACTCGTGAGCTCAAGTGATCCACTGAAGAGGTATATCTTAAAGGTAGACTATAATAAGTTAATGTGCCTGCTTTAAACCCTAAAGCAATGACTGAAATAAAAAACTAAAAGTTGTATCTAATAAGCTAACAAAGGATACAGAATTGAATAATGTTTAAAAATCAAAAAATGAGAAATAAACCTAGTGTCCATAAATAGGTGAATGGGTACACAAATTGTAACTTATCTATAAAATGGAATATTATTCAGCAATATAAAGGAATAGACTACTGAAATATGCAACATAGAGGAACCAGAAAATAATTGTGCTGAGTGGAACAGCAAAATATACAGAAGTTTTCAAAGTATTTATTTTTTAATATAAAACAAATCTTTAAAATTTTCAAGTGTTTTAAAAAACAATTTTATATTTAAGCCAGTCTTAAAGATAAGCACAAAATTTAGTTTACATTTTTTAAAGAGGTTTTTGGCCTCTTATTCTTCTTTCAACCTCTGAACACTACATATGGGGAAATATGACCTGGGCCTCAAATATCCCTGGGTTGCAGTACAATCTTGGACACTGGTCTTCTGAGAAGCAATAGGGTTAAGAGTTCTATGTTCTAGTCCTCACTCATTGTCTTTATTAGCGCTGGTTCCGCATTTGTAAAATAAGGGGATTGGATGAGAAGAACTCCAGGACCCCATCTGCTTTGAGTCACTAAACCACCTCGGGTCTTGGCATAGAACTGAACTACAGAAGGGATGGGACCCCAATCCTAGTGTCTTCACGTCACTTGCTTCATCTTGTCCTTTCATGTAGTGGACTGCATGCCTGTTTTCGCTCTCTTACTATCCAGAAGCAGGCCAGTCTTGCTCTTCTCTCTCTCACTCAGGTTACTTGACTGAAGCCCAGTCTAAGGTGACATTGGCTGATTGACATTGACTAACTCATGAAAAGTAAGTGGCAATACAAACAATGAGTGTCACCTCTTCTTTTGATCTGCAATTGTCTCACAGTGTGAGAGAAGTAGATTGGGAGACAGGAGCCTTGAGTTTTGGTTTGAATCACCTAGTCTAAGTTTCCTCATCTATAAAAAAGCAGTAAGCAATTACTGCTTTACCCACAACAAAGAGGGGCTAAAATCTAATGATGGATGTGGAGGTATTTTGTAAAATGTAAAGCATTTTGTCGATGTAAGGGATTACTATTATTTCTAAATGCAAAGAAATTCAAGTCGAAGTAGCTAAGACTTTAACTTGTGGCTACTCTTGAGTTAACTCAAGATGGGTGCCAGATGCAACTTTGGCTTTACTCTTTATGTGGCCAAAGGGAGTGATTCATTAGCTGCTGTTATGAGGCCTATATATGTAGCACCACCTGGGTGTGTGGTCAATGGTGCCAAAGTTATTTGGTCACCGGAATTTGTGGGAAATGCCTGGAGGACACCTCTAGTGCTTGGTGGGTGGTGATAGAAAACTTCCTTCTGAGCACAAGATTAGGTTCAATGCTAATACCTGTTAAAAGACCGTATTGAAAGTGACTGAATGAAAGTTAGAGCATGCTTTCCACAGGCCCTGCAAAGAATGGCTAGAGGAGGGGGGAGAGGAGCACCTGTGGCTCAAAAGAGTAGGGCGCCAGCCCCATATACCAGAGGTGGTGGGTTCAAACCTGGCCCCAGCCAAAAACTGCAAAAAAAAAAGAATGGCTCACAGCCTGCAAGACAGAGTGGAGTCTATTCTACTTGCAAGGCAACCCACACAGGTCTGTATTTGCTGCATTATGTTGTGCTTAGTTTCCAGTAGTTTTTGCTTCTGCTCTTCCCAGTTAGTTCCTCTGCCATTCACCCCAGAATACGTGGCTTTCTGTGCTAGACCCCGGACTTCCACTGTGTATCCAAAGCTACTCTTCTGGGTGCTTCTATTAGTGTACTTGAAGGTGCTTCCAGAGGTAATTGAAAACTGGGAAGAAACATAAACTGTTGGTTAGGGTTTGAAATGGAGAAATTAATTTGATAGCTGGTACTTTATTTACAAACAAAAGAAATTCCCTGCTTACAAATGTAAATCCCAAGCTTAAAAAGGCAAAAGAGTCCAATTCTCAGTGACATTAAAAAGCCCAGGGGGGATGTGGAGCAGAGCTGATTCTTCCAGTTGTGGCCAAATGTTTAAAACTTAAAATCAACTTTTTGGGATTTGAAAAAAATCCCAAACTTCCTTTCACAGGACTTTTTTCTAAACTTAAGGATATTTAATGAAAAATCAAATCAACAATTTTTGGGATTAACATACATGTATATATGATAAAACAGCATTGTATAAGAGCTACTTAATTAATGTCTAAGAGTCAGTATGGCCTTGATCTTCCAAATGAAAGTTTATTTGTAAGGGAGCTTCCGAATGTTCAAGAACTATATAAAATGAATTCTTAATGATCACAGGCTTTCTCAGATTAAGTGTACGATTGGAAAGCAAGTAATTTTAATTCTCTGGGCCTCAGCATTCTCATCTACAAATTGGGATTTACTACTTTCTCTGTGTTCCTTCCTGGCTCTGGCGTGGTGGATATTTCCGGCTCAGCAGCACAGTGAGACTGCCTAGGTTTTTTTCCTGGCTCTGCCACATATGACCTCTCAGTTATTAAGTCTTATTGGGTTCAGTTTCTTCAAATATAAAACTGCAATAATAGTACCTACTTCACAGAGCGGTTGTTGGATTAAATAGGTTAACACTGGTAAAATGCTGAGATCAGGAACTGGGTCATAGAAAGCATGACATAAATGAAAACTATTATTACACAGTTACCTTATCTTGACTTTGTAAGTACAAAAATAAAAACTGAGAATTCTCATTGTGCTCCAAGCTTCATCTGCATCTGCTCATTTAAACCTTATGATAATCCTGCTGGTAGTAATATTTTTCTCTCCTCCTTTGTAGATGAGGAGACAAGTATACAAAGCTTACTCCAAGGCACTCAGCCAGTAAGTGGGAACCAGGAATTGTAGTGACTCTTTGGAGTTTCAGGTGGGGGTTTTCCACTGTCATGGAATACTGCTCTATCTAGGTAGGAGACTGGGTTTTATGCAAGGCCAGAGATCAAGACCTGCTGTGATTTTAATCTCTCCTCTGGTCTCAGGCCAGAAAATCTGATTAGGAAACATCAAATAAGCACCAATCGTTAGTATAGATTTACAGTTCATAAATCCTACATGGTTCCAATTCATTCATCCCATAAAAGTCACCTTCCCCGTTTTAAAATCAACTTATTGATTATTAATGTATTTGCACTGAATTTTTTTTGTTTGTTTGTTTATTTCCAATGTTTTCCTGTTCTCCAGTAAAATGTAGTCGCCTATTCAAGGATATGCTACTGTGGAAAAGGACTTTTTTTTAAATAGCAAAAACAAGAACAAACAAAACCCAGCATGCATTTTAAATAAATAGGAGTATGATCTACTATACTCTTGTTGAAAATAAAGAGGTTCATTTATGTATCTATACATTCCTCAAATATATTCAAGAGAAACTGTCAACTGTGGGTATCTTAAGACAAAGGGGGGGCAAGCACTTAGCCTTCTACTTTCATCCCCACCCTCATGGCATGCCGTTCTCTTCTCTCTCTCTGGACTCCTGACTTTGAGTCCTTCGAACATTCCCTGCTCATTCCTGCCTCAGTTCCTTTGCACTCACCACATTCCCTTCTCTCTCCTGAACTTCCTCTTACCTTTGGTCTTTGCTTTGCTGATTTCTATGAATTTTTCAATGGTCAGCTCAAACTGGCCTTTGTAAGGAAGGTTGGGGAGGGTTCCATGCTGTACACTCTCATGGCACCAAACATTACTGGTGTAATGTTTATCAACCTTTTGAGAGTGAACTCTTGAAAGCCAGAACCTTCTTTTCTGTCATGGTCACCACTGTCCTCCGTGCCATATGCAATTATTTGTATGCTCAGCAGTGAATGCAAAGCTCTTGGTCCCTTGAAGATAAATATTATGTTTTACCCTCTGGTGCTGGTCGTGACTCACACAGTAGCGACTGAGAAGATCCCAGGAAGGGTTGGAGGATGGAGTCTAGAAACCGCCTTTTTCACAGAAATCCTAACTGGATCCTACTGTCCACACTGGCAGACAGTACCTTGAACCACTTGGTAAACAGGAGAGAACATGTACTTTAGAAACAAAATCTGATTTTAAATTCCATCCATTTATTAATTCCATACTGTGTGGGATGCTGAAGAGACAGCGGCAAACAGTCCACACGGCTGTAAAAAGCTTTACAGGCAGGAGAGAGGCAGGTACGCGGCAGTTCTGTTATGACAAGGGCGAGCAGGAGGGGCTCTGGGGACCCAGGGCAGGAGGGTAGCTGACGTCATCTGGGTGGTCCCGAAGGCTTCCTGGGAAAGACACGGCCAGACCTAAAGTGGATGGAGGAGTTCACCATTAGAGCAGTTCAGTGGCTGGGACCCGGGGGCGGGGCTGCGCATGTGAGTGGGGGCGGGGCAGGGAGCTCACGTGACTCAGGACTGGAGGAGGATGATTGCGGGGCAGGGGCAGAGGGGTTATCTCGGAAGACATTAAGTCTCCTTAACTGAGGGCATCCAGAACGGTTTCCAAAACTCCAAAATTCCATATTCTCCTCCTCTTCGCTACATGGGGAGAATGGATTGTGCTCACTCTCAAGCCTTCTTCAATCTCACCCCAAAGTTTGCAACATACAACTTCCCCTTGCATTATTTTAATGAAATTGCAAAGATTAGAGATTGGTCCATGGTGATGTGTGAGGGGCTGTGCAAACCCCAAAGCAATAAAGTTAAGACTGGGTGACAGGACAGAAATTCATAAGTATTAAAAGTCAATTTAGGGCTTTTATATGAAATTTCCCATAGGTCCTGGTAATAAATTCTCATTCTCTTTTCTATACCCATTCCTCCTTTCCCATCCCAAACTTCTCTGGACTTCAAAGTTTCCCTGTGCTCCCAAAGGAGCTCTCTGGCCGTTAGCAGGGTTGTGAGTACAGAACTGGCTGAGGCAGGACCCTCCCACCCACCTTCTCACACGCAGTGAGAGTGCCTGTTACTTGGGGTGCTCACTGTCCTTCAGAAGAAGGCACATTTTAAAAACACTCTGAGACAATGACTCTAGACAATTTTGGTCTCTTGTTAATATAGGATAATAAATTTCTAAATTCAGCAATGACAAATTACCCTTCGTGAGTTATTAGTACTTCATAAAACAAATATTCCAACTTTCATTTAATTTCTGGCTTTCCCCTGCTGGCGTCCCTTCTATTGTTCTCTCTCCTAATATTTCTTTTTTTTTCTTGTTACATCTGTCTTTTCTCAGACTCCTTTTGCAGTTCTAAGTTTGGTTTTGAGTGTAAAATGTTGTTCCAAGTATACAGTTTGCTAGTTTACTGTGATAAGTTCTTTGAATTTCCAAATGGAATTTAAGAAAAAAGGTCTTCTTTGCTGCAGCTGTTGTGGGCTCCTGTAGGATGGATTTGATTTCCTGTGCTATCGAGTTAAAGGGGATTTTATAATTTATAATTTTTCCATAACTAAGGCTACTTTTTAACTACTTGTCTCTTCTTTTTCTTCCTTTGTTCCTCTCTTAGGCTTTCTTTCCATTTCTCTATTCCCTTCCCCTAGACAATATCTCATTTACTTAGCCTTTCTCTTCTGTTTCTTGATTCCTCCCTCTTCCCTCCCTGCCACTGATTGTCTCATTAGTTATCTTTAATACTACTGGAGAAGAAAACGTTTTAATAATTTACCAGAATCCTCACCAGATGAGCTGTGGCTAGAAGCAGTGTGGATTTCCATGAAGGTTCTTTTAAAATTTATTTCACATGACATTTTAAAATATTTGTAAGAAAAGAGAATGATTTGAAAGTCTTAACGGAAACATATAAAAATGTCTTATGCAAATGAACACTTCCTAGTGGCAGTTTTAATATTGCCACTTTTCTCTGTTGTTTTGATTCAAGTTCTGTGTAAATATGGGTTCGAGAACACATGCTAAATTCGATCGCAGCTCTTCGCTCTTGAGCACATGCACTCTACAAGTCACAGCACTTGCTCTTTTAAACAGGCATCACTAGCACTTCCCTGCCACTTCTTAGCTCTCTGTGTTTTATAGCCTTCCAGGGAGAAAGGAGCCTGACTGCTTAAGCATCCCTCAAGGCAGGATGGACAGAGGCCCCAAATATCTACCAGATGTCATGCTGTATTTGAGGATGAATCCATTACTGATTTGGAGTTCTTGCTAGGGCGACTTTTGCCAGGTTTCCTTTCACACTTATGATGAGGAAATGGATTGAGCTTCAGTAAGGGGACAAGACAATAACAATAAACAGACATGGGTTTAAAGCAAGGAAGAAATAACAAAAACAATCCCTGGTCCCCTGACAGTCTCGTTCCAGGGCCAGGTTGCAAATCACTTTCTGTTTCCTTCTCCCTGAGGTCACACACGTTCAGATACAGGATCTGAAAACGTGCCCAATTTGAATTTTTGTTCAGGAAATATTTGGATAAGAGAGATAGGACTGAAGAAATTCAGAGTCATCTTGGAGGAAATTATCAAAAGAGATGGGCATGTTCGGCATGGGAAGTGAAAAGGATGACTTAATTCTCCATTCTTGTCTAATCAGAATCACTTGCATCCTCAAAAGCAGGTCCTGATTGCAGTGGAAGCCAAAGGTATATTTTCCATGTTCAAAGCAGAATCCATCATATTCTCCCCCTCCTTCCAAGTCTGTAGTCTCTCATCCAATTTACCTAATATGTCACTGTCATGTTCATTTTTTCCAAAGCTCTTTATTCTCTACTGCCTTATTTTCAGAAAGTTGGTGTTATAAAAATATATGAATTAGTTTATCCAACCATTATATATCGAGTGTCTGCCTTAGGGCTACACAGAGTAATTAGAAGTGGTGCTTCCCAGGGTAGCTGGGAGATGGTGGTATAAACTGATACAAATAAATGTGATAAGTGGTGTCACAGAGCTCTCCTGTGCGGCTATGGAGAACAGAAGAAATTAACTTAATGGGAAGGGCCGGGCTGGGGATTATCAGGGAAGGCTTGATGGAGGAGGTGACATTTACTCTGAATTCTTAAAGATGAGTAGAGTTTTCCCAGACTGATAAGGAAACTACTCTCACAGATGTATGGGGTTGTAAGAAATCATGACATTGAATAGAATGGTGAGGAATTTCAGGCCGAAGCATAGGGGAAATGTTGAATGTGTATTTCAGGGGGTTACTGGGTGGACAGGTATGTAAAGTTTAGAAGATGATGGACCTTGTATACCATGCTAAGGGTTTGGAGGTTATTCTACAAGAGAGAAGGATGCAAGGATGGATTTTAAGGTAAGGACAATGCAATCCTATTTCTACTTGTGGGCTGGAGAAGAGACAGGGAGTATGGATGAGGCTGTCCCATTAGAGGGAAGCACTGACATGGGGCTTTGTGAAGAAATTCTGTAGCAAGAGCACAGGGGAGGATTGCAGGGCTTGGGGAACAATGAGCCATGAGAGGTCAAATAATGATAAATAATGAATTAACATTGACCACTAACTTGCTTTAAAAAAAAAAAAAAACCCAAACCCTTTCAGTGGTCTCTCATGACAAGCTGCAAATATTTAGCCTGATATTCAACGCCTTTAGGAATTTGGGTACAATCCATCTTTCTGACTCCATTTTCCAATATTCCTCCACTGGGAGAAAAAGAAGTAGTGGGATGCTAATTACCTTCTCTGTGTTTTCCCAATTCCCTATCATTGCTCAAGCTTTTTGCTCTGTAGTGAGGGCCCTTTCAACTCTTCTGGTCCAAAGCCTACATGGCCAGCTAATCCACGCTTCATCTTCCCCACTGAATAGAATCCTTCCCTTCTTGGAGATTTCATAGGAACAAGAGTTTATTTCTCATTCCACTTACTTCCATCATGCTTTGCATTTGCTCATTGGCCTTCTCTACCTTCCACTGCTTTTATCAACTAAGCTGTAATCTTAGATTAGGACTGGGATTCTCTTATTCATATTTTCACACTTTCATAACTCACATATAGAACATTGTACCTGGCAGTTGTCATTTCTTTTTCAAATGAGTGATTTTTTACTCCAGTTGAATTTCTCTACTTTCATGAAGTAGAGAATTAGAACATTTCAGCAGATAGTCCACATGAAAGTATCTGCTTTGGCCATGATATCATATCTGGCATCGCTAAGCAAAATCTCATGACAATATTAACTCAGATGAGATTTGCTAATTGAGTCAAAGAAAATACATATAAAGTTTTATACTTCAAAATATCACATCCATCAATAAATCTTAGTTATATTTGGCACATCTCAAAGAGACCAACAGATTGTAAAGATATTATTGATAATATTCTATAAGCTTATATCCTGCTATTAATTTTTTATACCAAATTTCTATTGGCTTTAATGAGAATTCTGATTTAAAAAAAAAGTTTTAAGTGAATTTTTTTTCAGTTCTGTAGTGAGGTATGTATGGGTACAAGTGGAGAAAACTGCTTTTAGGTGTATTTATAGACCATAGCTATTTATTCATTTGGGGATATTTGAGTAAAAACTCCCCACAAAGACTACAAACATGAAAGATTACATGAATATTTAGAAAATTACTACCTTGTTCCTCAATATGACTATTATCATGGTACTTATATGGTGTTCATCTTTGAGTGGCAAAAAGTACATTTATTAAAAATAAAGAATCGTTTCGCCTCTCCATGGTTCTTAAGGATCACAAGTTGCTGCTATGTAATTGATGTGAAGAGATAAAGCTAATTTCTTGAGAACTCTCAAAATAATCTAGGGACTCTATCTGTAAAGGTCTGAGCATGGCCTTTGAAGCTCAGTTCAGTCCCACTTCCTCCCAATAGGTTTTCTTGGTCACTCTGACCCATGCTGATCTTTCTGACACTGCTTTGCATCCAGGACATGGCTCTGGAGCTATTCTCTGTTTTGCAGGGGTTGTTCTTGGGTGTGCATTCCTCTAGGGATTGAAAACTCATATTTACTGAGTGCTTCATGTGTGCCAGGTACCAGGGGTAGAGAAATGGACAGCCAAGTATGGAACCTTCTCAATACCTACAGGTGAGACAGGAAAATTGCATGCAACATCTTTCTGGGGGAAAGAGGACTTTTCTGGAGAAAAACACAGAGAGTATCTTTGATTCACAGAGAGGAGGCTGCTAATAAGCTAGCCACTACCCATTTATAACAGTTGAAACAGAGAGTAAATAACTCACCCCATATAATTGCCCAATAAATGGCAGTTGCAAGAATTGAATCACTACTGTGCATCTCGACAGCCCCAAGTTTATTCTTCTATGTCAAGTGCTACCCTGCCTGAATGCACAACTGTGCTTCACTTGTTTGTGTGCTCCTCTGTGCCACTACAACAGTTGTCTTACACTGGAAATAGTTGTTTTGTTGAGTTAAGGAAAGGAAGTGATATTAAATTAATGCTAAATGACTCACTAAGCACTCACATGTTTTCAAAAGGTGAAATTAGGGATGCTGGGGCAAAGTTAGGATCATCTATTGCTCTATTTCTCTTCTGTCATTAAAATGGGAAAAAAGAAAAAGTAACAAGTCCACTGTTCAAACAACATGGATGGAAATGGGGCAGAACTGGGGTCTTGCAATGAGTGATGAGGAGAAGGCTGTGTCAAAGTTAGTGAATGGACTTTGAAAGAGTAGGGTTGGCTGCTTATACCTTTGGTCAAATTCAGCTCTGTTTTTATGGGTATCAGACAGGAAAGATTCAAGTCCAGGATGGATTTGGAATATAAGTGGCTGATTCTTTATGCCCATTGCTCCATCATTAACCTTCCCACTCAGTCCTTGAAATGAAAAGCCCAACATCTTCCATCTGCTCCATGTTATTTATGATGATGTCTCTAATTATGTCCAATTGAGTTGCTGTCGATGATTAAAGGTAATAGGTAATAATAACTTGGCCTCATCATTACCACCATTATTATTAGCTCATTGATTGCAATAATTTCTAAAATTACCCTTTAGAATAAAATATGTTAAGCACCTGGTTTATCCTTTTTAGGAACATCTGCTCTAAATGTGTGATAGCATAGGACTGAACGTGTCTCTCTCTGAAAGGAAAGCAAACAGTGTTGACATTGGGAGTCTCATCTGTGCTGGTATGGATATATTGAGAGGAAATAATGATTGTGCTCAAATTCAATACTGGACTTATAGAGTTGTTAAAATCAAGGGTGGGGGTAGAAAAACACACATACGCACACAGCCTTTAGAATATCCTGTGGCTACTGCAATCTTGGCTCCTTCTTTGAAAAAATTCACATCATCAACATGGCTTTGATCTTTGCAGTGGTGGTAGCTCCTCTGGCCTGTACAAGCAGGATATTGGGTATGTGGTATTTGGAAGCTAGGGGAGGAGGGAGAGATGGCAGAGTATTATGTAAGGCAGAGAGGACAGTGGTCTGTAGGGAATCCTTTGAGAGGATTGTCTTCCTAACACCATGTTCCTACTTTGGTCCTGAAAGTCCCACAATTGGATTTTCATTCTTTCTGGTTAGGTGGTCTTCTTAAGGACCTTAAGTGCCTACTACTGGGAGTTGCACTATTTACAATGCCTTGGTATGCTTTCCTTTAGTACACACTGCTCTCCTTTATAGGGTTGGCAGCCATGGATTGTTCTTAGTAATGTAGGATACTAGCAAAACATTAGCTCTCAGAATAGTATATAAGTATATAAAACATAGCTATGTCAACCATTTAGCCTGCTTGCATTGTCCAATATTGTAGCCACTGGTCACATCTGGCTATTTACATTTAACTTAATTAAAATTAAATGACACTAAAAATTCCTTTGTTAGTAGCATTAATCACATTTCCAAAGCTCAATAGCCAATTTTGTGTAGTGGCCACCATTTTGGTCCAGGGAAATATGTAACATTTCTATTATCATAGAAAGTGCTATTTTAGACAGTGCTAGTAGACTGCTAGAAACATTTACTAAGTAAGCATCAGATATGATGACCTTTTCTTAGGTGCTAAGAGTTAATCTGGCATAGGAGTCCTCAAAATATTTGAGTGACTGACTGAGGGTAGAGCAAGATGGCAGCTGAGTAACAGCTTCCTTGCAACTGGGCACGGTGAGACTGGGGAGAGAAGACTTCAGGCATCTCTGGTTGACGGGATCTGTCCAGAAACATCTCTTTGGGGATGCAGGGAGATAGCATGAGACTTTTGGATCCCCTGAGGAAGGCAAAAGCAGTGGAGATCTAGCAAGTGGTTGGGTGTGTTCATTCGGTCTAACCCTGTCGGCAGCTGTGGGTGCAGCAGCAGTGAGACTGCAAGCTGGAAAGGCCTTACCTGTGAGTTGTTTGGGTTTCTTTTGGACTAGGCACTCAGTTGAACTGCCTTGGGATAACTTGGGCAAGAGTGCAGAGGTCTTTGAGTGTTGTCTGGGTCCCCAGATTGTGCCACCAAGCCAGACAGAGCTACCAGTGTTTGGTTGTGGGCTGTGTGGAGCCATTGTGGGAGAACTGCCCTGGCAAGCTCCACTCTCAGGGTCGCAGAACAAGCGTCTGGTGGGAGCGAGTAATCTAGTGACTGAGCAGCCTAAAGGCAGGGACTGAGACGCCTTGCATCCTTAGCCCTCAGGGACATGGGGTGAGACTGGTTTTGGCACACTGGGTAAGTGGATAGCCACTTAAGGAGTAATCCTAGCCACAAGCACTTTCCTGGGAAAGCTTCTGCTTAGCCCAAGTTAGCAATTTAAAGTGCCTTCTAAGCAGGCTGAGGAGGATTTAAGCTCTCCACCCTGCAGGGTTTGAGAAATCATTAGAGGCCTCTGGTCTCCATTTTGTACAGCCGTATCAACATTGTGACTAACATATCATACCCCAGAAGATTACCTGTTGACCAGACAATTTCAGCAAGATATATGTACTGCTTTGTTTTTTGTTTTGTTTTGTTTTGTGTTTTTGTTTGTTTGTTTGTTTTTGTTATTGTTGTTTTGATTTTAATTTCAGCATTTTCCTTAAAGATTTTTTCCTTTGTTTTTTCTTTCTTTTATGTCTTCATTTTTCTAGTTTAAATATAATTTTCCATTGTTACCTTTTTCAACGATTAGAACTTCAATTTTGCTATTGTTTCTACCCATATTAATTGTTTTTTTCCCCCAATTTTATCCTGTAAAGTTTTTGGTTTGCTTGTTTTGGTTTGATTTATTGCATTTTTGTCTTTCCTCTCTACTTGGTGGAGGTGGGGTACTGTGTTTACACAGGCTGGCAAAGAGCTGCTGACCTAACCACCCAACCCGGCACCCCCAGAGGTTGGGGATTCTTAAGGTTGGGTCAAAGTACCCTACTGTACACCTATATTGTTCCCATCCCCCTCTTTCTGTGCCTCTCTTCTTTTAGTCGATAGTTGCTTCTACCCACCCACTCTCCTTTCTCCTTTTTCTTCTCTTTTTCTTTCTGTTTTTTTTTCTCGTTTTCTTTCTTTTTTCCCTTCTTACTCTTCAATCTTCTCATCCTTCTGGTCCTGTACCAGAAGAACTCATCAAAACCCTAGTCCAGAGACACTGTTAAAGAACAGGAAGAAGTGAAAGGAAAATTAGGGCAAGGAAATAGATAAAAGAAATCACTCATGAGGAAGAATCAGCAGAAAAATCCTGGCATCATGAAAATCCAGTCCAGAGCAACCCCTCCAAGAGGCTATGAGGTAGATACTGCAGAGGATTCCACCTATAAGGAAATGTTAGAAATGACAGAAAGGGAATTTAGAATACAGATGATGTAAACAATCAAGGAAATGAAGGAAACAATG
>CAUYRH010044425.1:0-28458 GCA_963574655.1 Perodicticus potto
TGAGTTGTAATACTGAAGCGCATATTACAGGAGAGAACTGAAAGTCTACTATATTTACCTTTTATTTTCAATAAGGTAAAATACCTTAAAGTATAAATTCTTTCCAGCTGGCCTAAAGTCAATAAAGCATTCTACTTAAAAAAAATAAAAATAAATAAAAAAAATAAATAAGAGCCCATGAGTAAGCCTAGGCAAAACCAACAGAGCAGATGTCCCAACAGCCCTCAAAATCGTAAGAAATAATAAAAGCCTTATTGTTTTAATTCATAACTTTTGAAGTGGCTGGTTAGTCTTCACTTAACAAATTACTGAGTACAGAGAGAAAAAAAGATGGAAAAGTTTTACTCTTAAAGAGTTGATAATAAGAAAAAAACATATGAAGAATTAAAGTCAATTAAAATATTGCTATACCTATTTTTTAAACCACAAAAATAGAAAGAAAAAAAAAAGGAGCGCTAGGAGGTAGAAAAACATAAATTAGGGCTTCCTATAATTTATATACTAGCTTCACATTGCCTATCAATGTCTGCTAATCACACCCTTCTTTAGAAAACAGAGGTTACAATCCATTCTCAATGGTAATCAGAATAAACTTTAAAAAGTTAAATCATGTTAATACCCCTATTTAAAATCCTCCAGTGGCTCCCAATGAACACAGAATAAAATTTAAACTCCTTACCATGACCTACCCTGCCTTACAAGTTTGGCCTCTGCCCTTCACTTATCATGCCCTAGTAGGGGTAGGAACCTGCAGCCTTGTAACTTCAAGATTATTCAAAGGAGGCAAGAAAAGCTTCGTATTTCTCTGTTGCATCCCCTTTAATAAAAGGATTTGTTATGGAAAATTTAGATTCAGTCAAAAGGCTGCACATTAGGACCTAGAAAGCACACATGCTTTCCTTTTGATTGCTCAATGCCCCAAGCTCACTCCCGTTTTAAAGAGACTTAAACTGTTCATTTTGCCTTAAATATTCTTTGCACAGCTGGTTCTTTATTATTTGGGTACTAATTTAAATACCACCTCAGAGAGATCTGGCTTGACCGCCCAATTTAAAATATTATCACAACCCTGACTTCGTTCCTTTGGCACTTACTACTAACAAAAATTATTTACTTGTTTAGTTGTATATCTGTCCTCCTAGGATTGTTTCAGGCTGGTTACCCACTATATCCCAGGACCTTACACAGTGTCTGGAATATAAGAGGTGCTTAAATACGTGTTTTCTTAGTATGTCATGTAAAGATAGTTTTGGACTCTCACCCACCTCAACCGGGAAAGGGGATGAGAAAATCAAGCTTCCCATTAACGGGGAACTAAGTATTTTGAAAGGTACAGCGTCAGATTACGTAGTAACTTGTCACTAAATGCGGTCTGTCCTAGCACAACCCCACAATTTACGCTACAGACCAGGACTGTGTATGAGCACATGAAACTAAAGTAGTGTTTTCTAATTAGTTTCTATGGATAAAGTTTAAACTATAACTTTCTTCACTCAAGAACATAAAACACAACCTAAACCTGAAAACCAAGTTTGAAGCTTGTCTGGCGAAAATGAGGTAAGATCCTCAGATGTTCCTAAAGAACTGTTCTAAGACTGAGATAATCACTTATGTTAAGATAGAGGCTGACAATTGTAACTTTCTCTTTTTTGGTGGAAGGCAGGAGAAACTTAATGTATGTCCATCAGTCTTACTAGTTCTTAAACCCATTCTCACCTTTGCTTATATGATTTCTCCCACTGGAAATATTACATGCAGGATTTTTCACCTCAAAACCAATTCCACTTCTCAAAGTTTGTTTGTTTTTTTTTTTTGTAGAGACAGAGTCTCACTTTATCACCCTCAGTAGAGTGCCGTGGCATCACACAGCTCACGGCAACCTCCAACTTCTGGGCTTAGGCGATTCTCTTTCCTCAGCCTCCCGAGTAGCTGGGACTACAGGCGCCCGCCACAACACCAGACTATTTTTCTGTTTTGCAGTTCGGCTGAGGCCAGGTTTGAACCCGCCACCTTCGGTATATGGGGCCAGCGCCCTACTCGATGAGCCACAGGCGCCGCCCTCCACTTCTCAAAGTTTTATCAACGTGTTTTCAGGAGCAAGTAATAGAAAACATTACTAAAAATGCATCATCATACTATAAGGATATTTATTATTTCTATATCAGTTAAGTCTGGAAGATAAGGCATCTCAGAATAATTTAATTGGGAACCAATGATCTTATCAAAAAACTCAATTCTTTCCCTTTTCCTGCTCTGCCATACCCAGAGAAACAATGGCATAGTGTTCCTAGGTTACAGACAGCATCATGCATAGGTATAACAATGTACACACTAACAAAATCAGGACTCTACCAGGAGGGAAAAAACATTGATTAGCTAACCAACAGTATTTACTACGTAAGTCCAATCCAAATACTGATATATAAAAAGTCTTTCCTGAGTACTCGGGCTTCAGTGACATGCCATATGTGCTTACGTTACCTATCATCCTAAAACATCCTCCTGACATAAGATTACCAATTACTTTTACTAAAATCTATACTGGAGGAATATACCAAAGCAAATTTCCTTATATATATGTAAAGATACAATTGGAGCAAATATTATAATAAGATTACATATTTATGTGGAAGACTTTCACTTTTCACAAATATCTATAAAGATATCTGCAAATATTAAACTACAAGAATGCTTACAATAGTAAAATACTGAAAACAGCCCAAATGTCCAACAACAGATTGTTAAATACACTATAACATAATTACAGGATTCATTAATGTACACTCTTAAGAAAAAAATTCTAGAAATCTTAACTAATGACAAGAAAAATGTTCACGATATGTTAAATGAAAAGGAGATGTAAACTGTATTTAGCTTTCTGTTTCCTTAAGGGTTTTAGCTAACAGAATAATTACGTCACACTTGGTAAAACAGTCGTTCAAGCACTTTGATATTTTAAAGTAGCAACTTGTGGCATAGGAGGCATCAACAAATCAAGGTCAAATAAAGGTGGGCTTATTGTTACTGTTGGCTGATTAATAAATACCAGTCTATAGAAGGGCTAAAGGGCTACTGTGACTTCTTGTTTTGGTTCTTGACTGATAGTTGCTCCATTTCAGGCTCCTCTATTTCAATTCTGGTTGATGCTACAAATTCCAAGTGGGTTGGGATTACTGAACAAGTACTAACGTATAACAAATAGAAAAGAAAAACTGGATTAGCTATAGGTCAAAGTGTTATCTGAATTTCTCTTGCTGCTTTAGGCTCAATCACAAAATTTCTTTTTGTCACATCAATGCTTACTTACCATTTGAGTTCTCCTTCTCTGTTGCTTACTAGCTTTCATTCTTCCTTCCTCTCCTATTCCAGGTTTCTGTCTTGAGTTTTGCAGAAGAAATTTGGTTTACACACCAATCAGAGAGCTACCTTATATTTTAGCTCTTCTCAGAATGCCTAAGACACACCTAAAAACCTGTGGTCTTCTCCACATCTTGCCCACTATGACCCTGCCATACAAAACAATACTGCTTATTAGGAAGTTTTCGTTATTTAGAATCAAATTGAGGATTCACTATATTTTGGGTGCTTGAGGGAATTTCTAATGTCTGCATTCAAATCTGAAACAATTCATGAAACAGTGTCCACTTAATATGACCTATGAAACTTTTGTGTTATTTTTTACTCAGGAAAAAAGAAACTCATATTTTAGACACATGTCAGATTCAAAGATTTTTATGTCTAAAACATTGCTATAATCTCTGAGAATATTTTTATGCTGACAGACATTCAAAAATATAATCTTCCTTAAATTTCATTTAAATCTTGCTATGCCAGGTAAATAAACACAATTATAATTTCATCCTTAAGTTCTTAAACATAGATTTCACTATCTAAGTACCAACAGTTTTCTAATATCCTCTTTGACAAGGTAAGTTGATAAAAATTCTAGGTATTTTTAAGTAGATTAATCCAGGTATAAGCATTGAACTCACCTATCTCAATTGGTCCTACCGATTTACAAGCACGTTAGCTCTTTTTAAAACAGATCAAAATGAACATATAGTTATTGAGCATTTTCTATGTGTCAAGCACTGTACTGGGTGCTATGGGAGGTGTGAGAGTGTGAGAGCGAGCGAGCGAGAAAGCAAAAGAAAGAGAGAAACCTCTAAGCATAGCTCTTTACCCAATGCAGTTCATAGCCTAGTGTGAAAAAAGACAAATAATTACAATAAATTATAACAGATAAGTACAGAGTATTCTAGAAGCATGTTAGAAAATGCCCTAAACTAGGGAAATATTTTTAAAGCAAGAAGCAAAGAATTAACAGGCATCATCAATTTGAGGAGAAATGGGATGGTAAAGTGGAGGCAGGAGGGTGAAGTCACCAACTTAAGGAGAACAGCATGTGGGAGAACAGGCAGGAAAAAGTCTGCCCAACAGAGGGAGCAAAGGAAATTTAGTAAAGCTGGAACTTGAATGCAAGAAGGAAAGGAGTAATAATGAATGCTATGAATGCAAGTATCTTGGAAAGCCTATAAGGCACATTAAATAGTTTGGACTTTATCCTAAGGGTAAGGGCTTAAAGATTTAAGAGTAATATTCATTACCCATCTGGCTATCCTGTGGGGAAAGTGGACAGGACACGCACAAGGGAGTGTTATTAGGAGGTTTTACAGTAACCACTGTAGGCCATCATTGAGAATGGCTTTGACCAGGGTGACTATAGGAGAAACACAGACATACAGTGAAATTGAAGAGTTACTTGCGAATAGAATTCTATAAGATGCGGCATGAAAGAGAGAATATAAGAGATAATTCCTGGGTTTCTAGCTTGAATAGGTTATTTGACGGCTGGTGTCACTGCTTGCAATAAGCAAAACCTGAAGCAGAAAAAACCTGAGTACATGGTTTTTAAAAGTGGTGATTTTGAGGTGCCTTTGAGACACCAAAGAAGGAAAGTCTAGTTGGATATAAACTTCTCTCTGGAGCGTTGATCAGTGGTAAATGAGGCTCTGCAGTAGATGAGTTTTCTTATGGAAAATGTATAGAGAAGAAGAAAATAGGGCCTGGAACAGAACTTTGAGGAACTTGGGACGGAAAAAAGAAGTCTTCAAGAGACCAGAAGAAAAAAAACAAAGATAGAGATATCAAAGAAGCCAAGGAAAGAAGTGTTTCAAAAAGAAGAGATGACTGTTGACAAAAACTGTTGAGGTACCAATAGAAAACTGAAATATGTCCACAAATTTTCGTGACGTTGTGCAAAAGTTTTGGAGGCTAGTGAGAGTATACACCAGATTAGGATGGTTTGAGGAGTTTATCAGTAAGAAAAAAGAGAAATATGGCAGAGTCTAGATGGAAAAGTGAGGCTGAGGGAGCCTGTGTTTTCTCTTTACATTGGGAAACTCTCAAGCTTCTTTTCATACTAAGAAGCAGTAGAATCTACCTCTCATTAAGAAGCAATGAAAATGTAGGCCGGGTTAGGTGGCTCACACCTATAATCCTAGCACTCTGGGAGGCCTAACAGGAGGTAGGGTTGGAATTGCTTGAGCTCAGGAGTTGGAGACCAGCCTGAGCAAGAGAGAGTCTATCCCCTCTCCACTAAAAATAGAAAAACTAGGCCAACAAAATCTCTTGAGCCCAAGACTTTGAGGTCACAGTGGGCTATGATGATGCCATGGGTCATGGCACTATACCAAAACAACAGAGTAATACTCTATCTCAAAAATAAAAAAAGAAGCTTAAAAATGCCAGATATCTTTAAAAAAAAAAAAAGAAAAAGAAAATGCCAGATATTCATATCTCAGTTTCCTTTAGAAATGGACTGCAGATGCTCCTTTACTTACAAAAGGATATATCCAACAAACTCACTGTGAGTTGTAAATATCCTTAGTTGAATATGCATTTAACACCTTACCTACCAAACATAGCTTAACCTAGCCAATCTTAAACATGCTCTGAACACTATCAATATAGTATTCAACAAATTAAAGGAGATATTCAACACCTTATTTAAAAATAGCCTTTGTAGTAGATGATTTGTATCAGCATCATGATAGAGTATCATGCTACACGTAGCCAGCATGGGAAAAGATCAAAATTCAAAATCTGAACTATGGTTTCTACCAAATGCATACCATCATAAAGTCAAAAAATTCTAAATGGAACTGTGGTCAGTTGGGGACCATCTTTACAGGTGTTCCTCACTATCCACCGGGGAACTGCTTCCACATAGATACTAAAATCCAAGGATGATCAAGGATGTAAAACAGGCTAGTATTTGCATATAACTTATACATATCCTCCCACATACATTAAATCATCTCTTATAATAGTTATTTATAATATTATAGTATAACTATTATAAGTAATAACTTAAGTATTATAAGTGATAACTGAAGTATAATTATTATAACTTATAACTGTAAGATTACTTATAATAGTTAATACAGTGTAAATGCTCTGTAAATAGTTATGATTAATTTTTTATGTGTATTATTTTTTATTGTTATATTTCTATTTTTTAAAAAATATTTTCAATACATAGTTGGCTGAACTTCAAGGCTAGCTATCTAGGCAGATATCTACCTCAGACTCTGAACGGAGAACTGGTGCCACAAACAACCTGGAAGAATCCAGAGATTTTTTTGGTCATCTTAAAGATGACCACTGCTGCAAAAGTTCCAGGGCAACAGCAATAAAAGTCAAGTAGCAGCAGCATCTGTTCCAGTGCTAGCAGTAGCAAGAAAGCAATGCTGTCCTAGCCAGACTGTTCTTGTATAGCCCTGGCTATGGTTTTTGTCAGGAAAACAGCCCCCTCCACAGTACAAGCCTGGTTCTGTAGACTTCCTAGTAGACTCCTTTTATATTAAATAAGCCTGGGTCAGTTTTTACGGCTTCCAACTAAGAAACCTGACTGCTTAAAGAATTACAACAGGCTAGAAACAGTGGCTCACACCTTTAATCCTAGCACTTTGGGAGGCAGAGGCAGGAGAATCGTTTGAGGCCAGGAGTTTAAGACTAGCCTGGGCAATATAGTGAGATCCAGTCTCAACCAAAAAAAAAATTTTTTTTTAAATTAGCTAAGCATGATGGTGTGCACCTATAGTCCTAGCTACCTGGGAGGCTGAGCTAGAAGGATCACTTGAGCCCAGGAGTTTGAGGTACACTGAGCTGTGATCTCGCCACTTTACTCCAGCCTGGGTGACAGAGTAAGACCCTGTGTCTTTAAAAAAAAAAAAAACAAACGAAACAGAAAGAAGGAAAGAAAAAGAATTACAATAGATGATGATGTTTTGTCACTGGTGAGGTGACAAATCAACTCCCCTAATACACACACTCCAGGATATTGGTGACATGGTGACACTAAGCAAGCAAACTGTATTTTCCGAAATATAGGTGAAGAACAGAGTGAGTACTCTGTCACTCATCTCCCATATCATTAGTCCCCATGATTCTTTAAAATGGGCAATTTTATAGAGTTGAAATGCTCCCATTTCAAAACATCAGTAATAGAAAGAAAAGACAAGCCAAAGATTTAGAGAAAATATCTGCAAATTATATGACAAAAGACATGCATCCAGAATATATAAAGAGCTCTTCCAACTCAATAATAGAAAGACAAACAACCCAACTATAGGATGGGCAAATACCTCCATAGACATTGCATCAAAGAAGATACATTAATGGTCAATATGCACATGAAAACAAGCTCAACTTTATGAGTCATTAGAGAAATGGCAACCAATACCACTCCCAGTAGAATGGCTGTGTAAAAAAGATAGACAATAACAAGTGCTGACAAATTTGTGGGGAAGCGGCAACCCTAATACATTACTGATGGGAAAGTAAAACAATTTAGTAGTTTGTGAAAAAGTTAAACATAAACTTATCATGCAAGCCAACAATTCCATTTCTAGGTATCTATCCAACAGAAACAAGAACATTTTCCCACACAAAGTTGTACGCAAATGTCCCATAAGCATTATCCTTAATATTCTCCGACCTGCAAACATTCCAAGTATCCATCAACTAGTGAACAAACAAAATGTTGTATTTCTAAGCAATGTAATACTGTTCAGTAATAAGGAACAAAATTCTGATCCTTATTACAACACAGACGAACTTCAAAAATACTATGCTATTAAAAAAAAAATACTATGCTAAGTCAGAGATCAGACACAAAAGACCACATACACTCTGATTCCATTTACATGAAATGTCCAAAAATGGGCAAATTCGGGCGGTGCCTGTGGCTCAGTGAGTAGGGCGCTGGCCCCATATACCGAAGGTGGCAGGTTCAAATCTGACGTCGGCCAAACTGCAAAAAACAAAAATGGGCAAATTCATAAACACAGAAAGTAGATAGCCTGGGATTGAGAATGGGAATTAAATATAAAAGAACTGTGGAATGAGGAAATGTTCCAAAATTAGATTATGGTGGTATTTTGCACCAATCAAAATTACTGTGTGCACTTATTACAGGTGAATTAAGACACACAAATTATGTCTCAACAAAACTGATTTTGGGTTTTGTTTTTTTTTTTGAATCAGAGTCTTACTCTGTTACCCAGGCTAGAGTGCCAATGGCACCTGCCTAGCTCACAACAACAGCAAACTCCCTGGTCCAAGTGATCCTCTTGCTTCAGTCTCCCAAGTAGTTGGGACTACAGGCACATACCACCACACCTAGCACCTAGCTAATTGTTCTTCTTTTCTTTCTTTCTTTTTTTTTTTTTTTTAAAGTAGAAACAGGGTCTTCCTCTTGTGCAGGCTCCTCTCAAACTCCTGAGCTCAAGGAATCCTCCCTCCTCAGCCTTCCAAAGAGTTAGTATTACAAGTATGAGCCACAGTGCCTGGCTTATTTAAAACAGAAACAAAACAAAACAAAACAAAAAACCCAAAAGGTCCCATGTCTCCTTTTACAGGAGGACACTCAGCACCTGTATATTATTTGAAGGGGGCAGTTTTTGCTATGAAAGAAAACTTCTCAAGTGTAGGAATGACGCTTAATACAAAGCATTTGTGGATTTTAGAAAAGTGCTTCTAGACCAATACCTATCTGTGGCACAGCTGAAGAACAGAGTAAGAACAGAGTAATGGGAGCATTTCAACTCTATAAAATTGCCCATTTTAAAGAATCATGGGGACTAATGATATGGGAGATGAGTGACAGAGTACTTACTCTGTTCTTCACCTATATTTCTCTCTTACTATTTGAAACTGGTCCATGACCAGGTAAGTACAGAAATTGAGACTAAGTGTTTAAAAACTTTAATAGAAATCTGACTATATATATATGTGCTAAATCTCAAATAATAAAATATTTGGACTTTATATTTTATACTTCTTTAGCTATTGCTTCCATTACTTTTTCCAATCATTGATTCTGATATTTTACAAAAGAAGTTGTCAGCTAATGAGATTTAAAGAACAATATGTACCACAGATCATTTGAAAAACAATGTACTATAGGGTATTTCTACTGTCCTATAATTGGCCACAATATAGCGTGGTACACAAATATCTTCTCAAATTAATTTTTTTAACATGCTTTCAAATACCCTAACTACTTTGATACATTTATTAATGCTAAATTTTAAGAGCTTTTACATAACCCAGATTTTAGTAGATTTTCATTTATTTTTGTTTTTATGAATAGATCTTCAACTTTAAAAAGACAAAAATTCAAACTATATACAAATAATGTCAATTTTCTTCCCTTCCCCTTAACTAAAAACAAAAGTAGGTTTGAATATGAAGAAAAATAAACCTGATCTTTGAATTCTAATAAATTATAGTCCTAGGAATAGTCCTATATATCAAAACAAAACAAGCTGATTACATTTCATTCAAAAATAATACAAACCAAACAACGTGTCTGTATTCTCATTTGGAAATTAATGCAAAACATAATATTTAAATCAGTATAAACCAGATATTTACACATTATACAAAAGAATGTCTCAAATGTATGTCAATGAATTAAATCAGGCAATACAATAACTAAGCATACACATGTAAGCAAACTCTAGGAAAGGCGCTTCATAATTCGGTGGTCAGCGAATAGCTGAAGACAGGACAAGAGAAGAAGAGAAGCTGCCTAAGATCCTAAAGACACGCAGAGTGGCCTGTAGCCTTCCAAACACACACAGTCGGGCGGCGCCTTGGCTCAGCGAGTAGGGCGCTGGCCCCATATACCGAAGGTGGCGGGTTCAAACCCGGCCTCGCCGAACTGCAAGGTATTGTGGCGGGCGCCTGTAGTCCCAGCTACTTGGGAGGCTGAGGCAAGAGAATGGCTTAAGCCCAGGAGTTGGAGGTTGCTGTGAGCTGTGTGACGTCACAGCACTTTACCGAGGGCGATAAAGTGAGACTGTCTTTACAAAAAAAAAAAAACACACACACAGGTACGGACAGGCACCCAACAAATCACTAACTGAACAAATAGTTTCTAAAACTTCCCGGGTGAGACTGATTAGAATAGATAATGTACACTACACAATAAAGTAATAATGAAAAGAGATAAACAGGATTTGTTAAAAATCAACGCCAATTTATCAAACGGAAGTTATTCCGATTCCCCAACTGTCCATTACAAATTTGCAGAATTTGAAAACAATGAATTAGAAAGTATCACAGGTCTTTGGTTTAGATACTACAAAAGAGAAAATGCAAAAGTAGATAAATGACCTGAGTTCTCCTCTGGAGTGAGACTTCAGACATCTCACTCCCTTCATTTCTCGATTGGACAGGAGCAACAAACTAGATTATTCTTGATCCTGAGGCAGTGGGCCCTAAGGGGAGATGCACTGTACCCCAACAACGACCCCCCCCACCCATCTCTTCTCTTAAAGAAGGAAGTGAAAAGCAAGAACTGAGAAGGGTGAGATAATGGGGCAAGGACTGGGAAAACAGGATGAGGCCACCTCAGTGGTGCTGCCAGTACCACAGAGGCCTACTAACCAGATAGTTCTTGTTCTTAAAATGTATTTTTGCTTAGCTAGGTGACCATTACTTGCCAGTAACCGCAAGTGCCACAAAACTGCTTCTGTATACATCAGATTGTGAAATCCAGTAGCTTATGTTGCTCGCTCACTAATAGTTATTCTTAGCCCCAGAAGTTAACCTACGTAAACTCTGTCCTCAGGCTGGACGCTGCTGCCCCTTTCTGATTTTTTATCAAGGGGTAGCTGGCTGGTCAGTCTTAAATTAACTGACTCCTATTGGCCTTTTCAACTTGTCTGGTGGTCTTATATCTCGCGCACCATAACAATCCCTTCCTTTCAAGGATTCTACATTACAGTCTGTTGACTGAAGCAACAATAATGCAAAACACAACCACCACACACACACACACGCAATAAATTTCCTTAAAAATGTTACTGTGCTTCTCCTTGAACCCTATATATATGGTTCACTTGGAAAATAATCTTTCATTTATATCTTACAAAAGACATTAATTCCCCTCCTCCCCCAAAATCTCATTTGATCTTATTTCAAATAATTTTGAGAACATAAATATATGTGACGTATAATCTACTATCTTGATCCAGTCTGGAATTATTAGTTTGATAATCCATTAAAAAAATCTGTTTTTCAAAAAGCTTTTCTTTTCTTTTTTTTTTTTTTTGAGACAGAGTCTCACTTTGTCCTCCTTTATAGAATGCCTTGGCATCACACCTCACAGGCAACCTCAAACTCTCAGGCTCAAGTGATTCTCTGGCCTCAGCCTCCCAAGTAGCAGGGACTACAAGGCGCCGGCCACAATGCCTGGCTATTTTTAGAGTCTCACTCCAGCTCAGACTGGTCTTCAACTGGTAAGCTCAGGTGATCCACCAGCCTCAGCCTCCCAGAGGATTACAGGCGTGAGCCACTGCACCTGGCTCTCAAAAAGCTTTTCTTTTCTTTCTTTCTTTTCTTTTTTTTTTTTTTTGTTGCAGTTTTTGGCTGGGGCTGGGCTCGAACCTGCCACCGTTGGCATATGGGGCCAGCACCCTACTACTTGAGCCACAGGTGCCACTCCTCAAAAAGCTTTTCTTTTTTTTTGTAGAGACAGAGTCTCACTTTATCACCCTCGGTAGAGTGCTGTGGCGTCCCAGCTCACAACAACCTCCAACTCCTGGGCTTAAGCGATTCTCTTGCTTCAGCCTCCCAAGTAGGTGGGACTACAGGCACCCGCCACAATGCCTGGCTATTTTGTTTTGTTTTGTTTTGCAGTTCAGCCTGGGCCAGGTTTGAACCGGCCACCTGCGGTATATGGGGCCAGCGCCCTACTCGCCTGAGCCACAGGAGCCACCCCCCCAAAAAAAAGCTTTTCTTAACAATCTCTAATAAACAGGCCTGGCGCAGTGGCTCACACCTGTAATCCTAGCACTCTGGGAGGCCAAGGCGGGTAGGTTGCCTGAGCTCACAGGTTCGAGACCAGCCTGAGCCAGAGTGAGACCTTGTCTCTAAAAAATAGCCAGGCGTTGTGGGAGGCAGCTACAGTCCCAGTTACTTGGGAGGCAGAGGCAAGAGAATTGCTGGAGCCCAAGAGTTTGAAGTTGCTATATGTGAGCTATGATGCCACAGCACTCTACTCAGGGCGACAAAGTAAGAGTCTGTCTCCAAAAAAAAAAAAAGAAAAGGAATCTCTATAAACATCACTATGCTTGAAGAGAGAGGAAACAAATAAAATAACTTTTATACAGTGACTTATTTTAATATAAGTCTGATTACTTTTATAAATCTTATTAACTAAGAGTTAACTCAGTCATGCTGCTCTAAGGAATCTCTTATCCTTATATAATCTTACAATTTTTCTAGAAAAAGAAGTCAGCATCATTAGCAAAAGGTATAGGAAAGAAGAGCTAACATTTTCCCCAATAACTATAGATATAATAATTACGAACTTTCACAGGCCTATGTTAACTCAGCTTAATCTTCTATCTCTGAGAAGATTAACCATCTATTTAGGTAATATTTCCCACTGGGCATTAGTTACTAGACAATTCATAAGGGTATCTAAAATGCCTGTTTCTAGACCTCTCTGATTAATCCATGATTAAATTCTAAATAACATCACTTTATTAGGCAATGAGTCAGCCTGAATAAATTTATGTAGCCAAAATTATGCATATGTTCTGAAAATGCAGATAATCAAAGCTAAAAGAATGTACTAATAATACTCCACTTGCCCCATTAAAAGAGTCTGTATTCCTTGCTCCTGAACTTGGGTAGGCCTGCATGACTCCCCTCACAAGTAGAATGCTATGAAAGTAATTTTGAAATTTTTAAAGCTAAGTCATAAAAACCAATATGCTTGGCTTTCTTTCTTTCTTGGGACACCTGCCTTTAGAGCCCTGAGGCACTATGTCAGAAGTCCAGCTTCCCTGAAACCACCAGACTGGAGACACCACACGGAGACTAAGAGATGCTGAGAAGACACAGCTGTCCCTCCCTATCTTCAGCTGTTTCTGTTCTTTCCCAACTAAGCAATGCGCACATGAGTGAGCTGGTTCATATGACTAAAGCCCCAGCACTGTCGGTCTGCTTCCGCATAAGATTCCAAGTGAGAACCACCTACCTGGACCTTGCCAACCTCCAGAACCCTGAGAGGGAGTAACAAAATAATTATTGTTGTTTAAATCCACTAAGCTGTGTCTTACTTATGAACAACAGAGAAGAATGCCCAGTGTTTTGGGAAAAGTGAGTAACTACACTTGTTTTTTTGTTTGTTAGGGTTTTAGTAGACACACGGTCTTGCTCTTGTTCAGTCTGGTTTGGAACTCCTGAGCTCAGGCGATCAACCCACCTCAGCCTCCCAGGGTGCTAGGATTAGAGGCATTAGCCACCCCACCTGACTACACTTATTTTATATGCTTCTTTACTGCTTGGATTCTTCTCAATGTAATAAATTTAAAATAACAATTTTTTAGATCCCTAGAGCTCCTGTCTGCTATCCTAGTAAAGAAGGAATGGGGGGAGTGAGTTTATTCTCAGAAGACAGAGAACCTAAAATTTCTACCTTACCTCTACTTATCTGATCATTCCTAATCACTATCCACTGGTACCAACATTCTACAGCCAAAATTATCTGTCAGATTAGATGTAGCAATCTACCTAGTACTGAGGGTACCGGATCAGAGAAATTACTGAAGCAAGAATAACCCGGGTGCAGCAGTATTGAGATCTGTGCCTCATGGTTCAGTACCCTTTCTGATCCTATCAAAACCAAACTATGAGCTTTCTTAGCCTAGGCCCACATGTTACTTCTATAATAATGTATTCAATGTTGGCTAGATAAATGGGAATTAATAAATGAACTGTGAAAATGAAAAAGGGAAGAAAAAAGAACACAGAAGGGAGAAATCAGTAGGAAAACCAAGAATCTTACACTTCAATTAGGAATCCAACTCACATGCATGAAATGAAAACTAAAATATTTAAAATGTGACATATCTTACAAGTAAATACAAAAAGTTACAGTAGTGACTGAGTATGTAAATACAGCTTATACACAGAGTAAATCTGATTGGCCTAAGCATGTCAAGGTTCACTGGAAAATGTTTCCTAAGACAAAAGGATTTAACTGGGTTTTAAGAATGAGGTTTTCAGTAGTAAGATAAGGATATACAAACACACTAAGTAAGTAAGGTGGCAAATACCAAGAAATAAAGAGTGAAACCACACAGCAAGAGGATAGAAAATTTACTTGAAAGCCATATAGAAAACATCTGTAGGAATAAGAAAGTAAGATGCTGGTAAGGGAGGAAAGGAAATATTAAAGAACCTTTAGAAAGTACACGGATTAAATAGTGGCGTATAGCACAATTTGAACTACGGTATAGTAACTTCTTGAAGAGACTTGATGAAAAGTGTGATGAAAATTTTTCTAAGAGTGCTGTGAACCATGGAATAGAGTAGGGTGAAGTAGGAAGGCCAATTTTATTGCTGTAATCACCTCAGGAAGAAGTGATAAGGATGGCAACTACAGATGTAAAAAGGAAGAGAATGATCTAAGACATGTGACAATGAAAGAAAATTGGAGGGGAGGAAGAGGGAGAGAGAAGTATGAGAAGGAAAGGGTGACTTAAAGATTTTAAATCTAGGAACTCCCAAGACCAGAGGTAGTTTTAACAAGATAGGAAAAGGATGAAGGAAGGAAGACCAGGATAAAAAGAATTTTAACTAAGCGGAAACAGGAAACTAAGACCTCCAAAAGGAAAACTGAGAGGAAAATAAAATACAAACTGAGAGGAAAAATAAATTAGCTAGAAAGCAATTACTTGCAGTACATGAGAATTCTAAAGATTAAGGACAAAATTAAACATGATGTTGGAAACAGAAGCATGAAGCAACTAATAATAATAAGATGATGAGGTGTATCTCAACCTCTAATAACCACTATTCTAAGTACTCCGTAAATGTAGTCTCATATACTCATAAGCATCCTAATGCTTGTGTGGATAATATTATTTAGCTCTAGTTTATAGATGGGTACATTGAGGATTACACAAAGTTACGGAGTAAGTAGTGGAGATCAGACTTGCACCTAGACAATCTGGCTCCAAAGTTCATATTCTCAACCAGCTCAATAATCCATTAGTAATTAAGACTAAAGAGAATGATGACATACCAAAAAGAAAAAGGTGAGAAATTAATCTGTGAGGGCAAAGGTTCAAGAGGCGGTTGATATTCCAAAGTACATTAAAAAAAATTTGTTTTTTGCTTCACAGATCCAGAAAACTAGAAAAAACAAGAACTTACTGACAAAAGGGGATAACTAAAAAACGACTGCCTTAAGAGTTTGTATACAAAAATAGATAGCCTAAGAAAACGAGTTGATGCTATCACCATAAAAGACTAGAGTTTGGGGCATAATACTGCCAAGTATTACTAGAACAATAAGCACGCTCACCCAAAATATATCATGCCGTGATTCAGTGGCATAAGCGATTAGAAAGGATGGGTGTACAGTGTTTAATCTGAGGCAGACCCATATCAGGGAGGAAACACTCCAAATTACACATAGATACTTGAGATTACCACAGAAACAAGCACATAGTAGATTCCAAGTACTCACATTCTGCTATGTCTGTGGATTTTCCAAGTGCTCTGAGGACTACATCAGTTAGGAATAAGGATGTATACTCCTGGGCGCATCTCAGATTTTAGTAATCTGGAAGTAGAGTCAGGAAGCTAAAATTCTAACAGGTCTTCTGGGCATAAGTTAAGATTCACTGTCTCCCTCTGCTGCAGCCTAAGTGCTTATGAGTTTTTTACTCCCCAACTGCTTATCTCCTGGGGCTTTGTAATCTGACTCAGATCATATAGATTATTTGTACTTATTTCTGAAAATCTCAGTCCAGGTTTGGTACTATCATGAAGATTTGGAGTTTTCAGCTCTGAAATTCGTGTCAATTCCAAAACTGACATGGGAAAAAAACTCCCAGTTCTCTTCCCTGACATCGCAGAGCTTCTTGTTAAATACAATATATGGTGCTGACTGGACAGTGGACTGACCCAATATGCTGATTCTTATGTTGCTAGATCTGTGGAAAATAAGATACTCACTAGCACGGACTCAATTACTGAAATTCCTGGTTACTGCTTTTCCACAGTAAAAAGGTATAAATGTACTGTCTTTTTCTCGTCATGGAAAAAAAGATATTTTGTAAGAGAACAGCTATTACCACATAGAAGGCACCTATGAGAATGTTCTAGAGAATGTTCTAGTTCCTAGAATAGTGAAGGCATGAATTCTCTCCTATGTTGTCTCTTGAATCCAACAATGGAACAAAAGATTATCTACTTGATATGAGGCAGAATTGAAAAAAGAACCTCTTTATTCCATAAAGGATATTCTGTAATAGCAGTGATGAAGATCCTGAAAGAATAGCTCCTAGATACTTTCATCGCTTTAATAGATCTGTGATCCAAATTGTAGGACAGTGCGTACATGTCTCCAATGTTACCTCTGGTTCAGCCTTAATCCTCACTAGGTTAATGGTCCTACACTGTCATCCTTTTGGTTTGTCTGAGGTAACTAGTGTAAAAAGTCAATTCTAAATTACAGTAAGGAGTCTTTTGCTATTTCTTGCAAATTGTTGGAAGAAAGGATTAAATCCAACTCACCCATGTATTCCACGGAGTACCTCAACATGTACTTCTGGACTTGACGTGTTTAACTGAGTGCCTTATTCAACCCCTATAAAACAATCTTCTCATATAGAGCACCCCAAAACATTCCCCTTATATAAAAGGCAATTTCCAACCCCACCCCACTAAGGTCATAAAATAGGCATAGACATCTAATTCATGGTCATGTAGCGCATTCAGATTTCTTTCTCACCAACTGAACCAAAAGAAACACACTGTCACCACTAAGAGGTAAGCTTTGGTAGAAAGAATAGTTCAAGTAAACACCATAGCAAACCAAGTCCACCTACAAGTCAAAGTTATAGGAAAAGAGAAATGATGAAAGAAAAAAAAAAAGGCAGGGCAAGGCAAACAGATGTGGAAGGGAAAAATGATAAAGGTACATGAATTAGGGGGCAGCGCCTGTGGCTCAGTGAGTAGGGCGTCAGCCCCATATAACAAGGGTGGCAGGTTCAAGACCAGCCCCGGCCAAATCACAACAAAAAATAGCCAGGCGTTGTGGTGGGCGCCTGTGGTCCCAGCTACTCAGGAGGCTGAGGCAAGAGAATCAATCGCCTAAGCCCAAGAGCTAGAGGTTGCTGTGAGCTGTGATGCCACAGCGCTCTACGGAGGGCGACAAAATGAGACTCTGTCTCTAAAAAAATAAAAAAAAAAAAAAGGTAGATGAAGCAGACATATAAAGAGAAGCTGAGAAAAGAAACCATATATCCCAAGAATGAGAGGCAGAAAGACTAGTTCCTCAGATCAGAGTTCTCCCATTCACACAAGGCCTAGCTCTTCTTCACCAACCCAAAACAGCTAGATTTCCTACAACAGTCTCTCCTTAAGACCAAATGATTCCTAATTAAAGTATTATTTTTTGAATGTACACCAAGACAAATAAAAAGCTGGAAACAGATAAACCTAAGGGGGGAAATTATATCAGGAAGAAACTGAAATCACAGGTAGCCATAAAGCTCTGCAAAAATGAATCTGACCTGTCAGGAAGTATCATCAATATTTACCATATTCTTGCCAATGAAACAAATTAAACTTTAATTGGCCTTTTTTCCCAAAGCAAATTATCACAGTGTAGACAAAAAATTATCTCAAACCTAGAGAAGACAAAACTCACATGATCCATCTTTTCTGTTAATATATTTGAAAATATTTTGTTAGCCTGTTTATAGCAGACTTTGGCTTGTTGTCTATAATAATCCACTGTATATTGGGTTAGCAGCCTCATCTTTGAAGACAGACTTTCTAACTCACACACCTGATAAAGGGACAGCAAATTATAACCAACCCTGTTACTAGCCTTTAACTTAATAGTCCTTTCTTGTACCTAAACTAACAATTACAGCATCTAGGAATCTTTTCAAGGTAAAAATCTTTTCCTTGAAAACAGTCTTTGAGCTGACTTTCTTTGGAGTGAGTTTCCTTGCAACACATCAAAAATAAAACTATCACATGAGTTTATAATCAATCTACCTGGTAAGTTTAAATCAACACTGTCAAAGACCAAACTGAAGTCAGAATAGCTATAATTTTGGTTATCTAACACAGACTGCAACATATCCTCACTAGTAAGAAATATATCACATTAACCTGTAAATTGCTGAAATCGTTCATACTTTATTAACAAAAATTTTCTATATTATTGTTAACTTTTACTAGAAAAGTTTAACAGGTACTAAAATTATAATTCCTCATTTAAACAAAGCTTGCCACTATTTAAATTCTCATAACAAGAAAATTTAATTGGAATTATTCATGAAAACTTTCAAGATGTGCCAAAAGCATTTCTGAAATACAACATGTTATGATTTAATGATGGAGATTCATTCTGAGAAATGCATCGTTAGACAATTTCATTGTTATGCAAACATCGGAGTGTACTTACACAAACCTAGAGGGTACAGCCTATCGTTCCCAGGGAGCATATTACTGTACTGAACACCGTCAGGGGTGTCCCATTTGTGGCCCATGGGCCACATGTGGATTATGTGAGAACTATTTTGCTTATCTATGTATTGGATATCACGAACCTTTTTTTTTTGGCTCATCAACTTTTGTTAGTGTTTGCACATGTAATGTGTGGATGTGGCCCAGGACAACAATTCTTCTTCAATGTATAGCAGAGAAGAAAAAAGGTTGGACACACCAGCAAGGCAACTGTAACACAATAGTAAGTATTTGTGTACCTAGAAATATCCAAAAATAGAAAATGTGTATGAAAAATATAGTATTAATAATTTGGGGGACCACTATACAATACGCAGTCATTTGTCAACCAACACATCACTAGGTGGTGTGTGACTATACCACCAACGGCAAAAGAGTGAACTTACTGATTCAATAATTGGTATCTTTCTTGTCAGCTATACTAACAAAACAAGAGAACTTATAAAGAAGAGGGGACTTATTCTATCTTTGTGGTAATAGTGCTGTATTTTGATTTTGGTGGTGGTTACACAATCTACAAATGTAATAAAATGGCACAGAACTTAAAAACACACAGTGTACCAATGTCCATTTCTTGGTTTTAATATTGTACTAATGTTATGTAAGATGTAACCAATAGGAGAGACTGGATGAAAGGTACAGTGTCCTTTCTACTAAATAATTTTTGCAACTCCCTGAGGATTTCTAATATGTCAAAAAGATTTTAAGAATTTCCCAGCATTCTAAGGGTACACAATAATCATATAAAGTAGGTACTATTTTGATTCCCATTTTATTTCCCAGATAGGGAAACTGAGGTACATTTTAAAAGACTTATTCAAGGTCACATAGCTAGTTAAGTGGGAGAGCCAGGATTTGGTCACAGATAGGGTGATTCCAAAGTTTGGATTTACCTGAGTCTGGGCAGCCAGTTCTGAAGGATTACAGGCAAAGTATGTCTGAAAATCAAACTCACATTTTATTTTGGCAAGATACCCCACAGGTGTAGCATAATTAATGTAAAAAGCTTTACCCAGGTGTATTCTTGTACCCCAGGTGTAGAATAATTAATGAAAAAAACTTTAAGCGAGAAGATTAGTTAAGAGACCGAGATAGTAAGCCAGAAATGATGGAAGGCCTAAATTAAAGTAACAGCAATAGAATGAAAAGAAGTCATGCAAAATCAACCTGACTTCAAGACCAAATGGGGACTGGGGACAATGTCAAGGACTGACTGACTATGCCCAAGCCAACAGTCTCATGTTTTAACAACACTACCATTATCAAAATCTTAAACCAGACAGGTTCAGTCTTCAGTCATCCTCATTTCAGCAGTACTCACAGCATGGGACTTACCCTCTATAAAAACTGTGACTATATACATACTAATTCTTTAATACATATCCAGTAATAAGAGCTATTAAAAGTTTTCAGTACACCACATGCCCACCATCACTGGACATAGATAAACCCAGAAGCAGCTAGACACAATATATGGAAATTAGTAAATACTTTTATCATCATCAGCACTATAAATTAAAAAAAACCAACTAAATGCCCTTTGAGTGGATTAGAACCATTTTATCACTTAAAAGGAAGGAGTCTGGTGCCTTCAGTTTTAGGAGTGAAAAAAATTAAAATAATTGATCAGTTCTTTTGTTTGCAAACGTTAAAAAAACCTGTCTTTATAGCCCAAAGATCTGCAAAATACTGCATTATGATTGTAATAACCATTAGAGAAATTTACTGTAACTTCACCCTCATTACTACTCTGAGGGTAAGATATGCTAAAGCTAGGGCCCTTCCAGTAACTAAATGCTCTTCGAAAGGACTCAAGACAATGCTATAGTAAATTTCCAACTTGCTTCATTCAAAGTTAAGGAAAGTAAGTTATGTAAAACACTGGATTAAGTTTAAATAGACTCTAAAGCTTTTACATCAAACAAACACAGAAAATATTTATTCTGCATCTATGATGGGTCCTGTATTCAGGACCATCTGGGGAATAGCTGTACCTAGGAATCCAAGTCACATATTACTTAATACTATTTTGAGAAAAAATTCAATATTGACAGCTTTCATTTTGAAAGAACTGTATTTTAGCAAACCCTGTTAAAATAATGGTTTTAGTGATTCTGAAAAATCTCCACAGCTTCTATAAAGTGAACAGGATGTAATGGTAGTTACTCATTGATTTCCAGTTTGAGCCAAAGTCCTAAATCCCCTGCTATCTGCTGTCAGATTCTTTTTTTATGGGCCACATGTCTTTTATATATATACACACACACACACACACACACACACACACACACATATACACCAATTTCATATGTACACAAATACTAAAGTACTTTATGCTTGAGTGGATGTACATATGATGACACTTTAGACAAGCTGTGCTTTCCACTCATAACAATTTTTTTAATAAATTAAAATTCTACTCAAGTGAGAAGCAAAAGCCAACCATTAACAGAAAAATCTAGCCAAAGACTAGCAAGATGAGCTATAAAATTAATTCTGGAAGCCAAAAAACTAAATAAAGCAGGTTCACAAAACAAAACCAACTATTTCAATGAGCACTTTGACGTTCATCTATAAATGTTCAGTTGGTAGTATACCAACTTTCATTTGTGATAAATAACATTCTGCAATAAATTTTTAATTCCCAAAAGAAACAACTCAATTTTAAAGAGCTGCATAAAAAAATAACAGAAGATCTGCAATGAAGTGAATAAAAAAACATGAACGTGCCTTAACAGGAAACAAAGCAGCTGTCTGAAACATTCAAGTGGGATAGACTGAATATAATGTACAGGAGACTCAAAATGAACATATGAAGCATGAATATTTCCAACGTATTCAACATCTACTGAAAGAAACAATGCAATTCCAATCAATGTCTGCCACAAAAATTGCCATAAACGTCTATTTTTTTAATAATGAAACAATGAGAGATTTGTTGCAATGTATTTTATAACCTACCAATACTGACAGGTATTATCAATATTAAGTTTTTATCAGTGATGTTTTAACTAAATGTTTGGGATAAAAGACAAATCTGTTCACACCGCAGTAAAAATGAAGCCTCACCAAAGGCATTCAACATAAAGCATGCACGTGAGAGAGCACAAATAATGTTCACCACATGCAGTGTGCTAAACTAGTCACACTGGTTTAAAAGTTTAGATTTTCAACTTATTATAACACAGGCAACATATTTAGAAGTGATCACGTTAAAATAAACATGTCTTCCACACATATGGGCTAAAATTTTAAGCTGCAGAAGCACCAGTGCGGCCTGGTTTTCTACTTTTTTGTGAACCATATGACTTTCACATGCTGAGAACGTTTTATGCTTTAACCTGCAGTAAAGGCTTTACATCATTTTAATGCCCAGTGCTTAAAATGCAACAGAATCATCCCAAAGCACGCAAGGAATATATTTGGTTTACATAAAATGATTTTGACCCCACTAGTGGTCACAAAAAGTTTAATGAAAGCTTTCCCAGTAAATAACTTTATATTTCTATTTTTAAAAAAAGAAAATTTGAGGTAAAGGTAGTGGAAGAAAAAATACTCTTATTCTTCTAGCTCTTACAAATATTTCAGTTTTTATTTCTAAAATAATTATTAAATATTTTGAAGTTCTATAACTATCAGAACATGTTTCAGAAAAACAAAACCAAACACTGTATTATTTAGTTACACAGGATTTTTCTCCAGTTTTTGCAAAGTAATGTTTCAGGTTAGAATACAAGCTTAAAACAAGTAATTCTGAAAATCTGATCTGTAACAAACTAAAGGTTCAGCTTTGGATCAACATATTCTATATTCTAAACGTGAGATTTAAAAGACACATTTCTATTCAGGTCAACCAAAATACATATGCTACCTCACGCTTACAGTCCCCTTATCTGTATGAATGACCCAAGCAGAAATTTCAAATGAAAGGCTATAAAATATACCATAACACTGCATACTGTATCTATGTGGCTTTCAGTTTTTATAGAATCTAATGGTCCCTTACCATTAGATAGGGATAGGTGATAGGTGGCAAATTCAAGAACCAGTAAGTTTGAAGCCAAACATGTAAATATATTAAATTCTCAGCAGTCCAAACAGAATTTACACCAAATTAAAGTCCATTACACTAAAAAACTGCCACAGAAGGGTTACTGAAAAACTTACATTTCACACTGAAGAAAGCGCAAAATACGAGTTCTTAAATTCTCCTAGTATGTTATTAAATATTCAAGACTGTGAGAAACAAGTTGCAATCCTCTTCCCTTTTTAACGCTAATAGAAAACTGCAAAAAAAAAAAAAAAAAAAACTGAGAATTCAAATTTTCCAAGCTTGACTTATAAACATAATTCAACTGGATCTAACGACTTAGTTGTACAATTTTAAAGTAAGTTTAATGCAAAGCATTGCATTCCTGAAGTGACAGTGACTTGCGGCGTAAAAGTAAAATAACAACAAACACATCGAATGATGCATTTTATAGTAAAACCACAAAAGGCACCACTACACTAGCACAGATTAAATTAAAAGGAGCAGGTGCTGTCATGTTCATCAAGAAATGTACTACGTCAATAAAGAAAGGGACGACTGTAGGAAGGAAGGAAAAGGAGGGAGGAAGGGAGGGAAGGAGGTTTCTCTAACTGCAGAATCCCAGAGAAATGAATTAGTCAGTCCCATCACCCTACCCTGTATGGTACGTGAGGTTTTTCTTAAAGCTTCAGCGTCAACCAAAACAGCAATCACTTTACACCTTCCAACTAACTTTACCTAGTGTAGTATCTCTAATGCCAACTGCATTTTTCCCTTCACTCACCCAACGCTTCTTCCCTCTTCCACACCGGCTTTCAGGCAAACGCAAGACAGAACAGGGTGGAGTAGAAGAAAAACACAAGCAGCGCCTTTCAGCGGGCTCCCCCCCCTCCGCCCCCAACACACACACACACCCCAAATAATTCCCAACAGTTCTTCGCACTACGAAGATAAGTCGCCCTATCTCTAAATGCACACCAGACATTCCGTCTCTCTAGCAGACACACAGAGACGCTTACACAACCCAGCCCTCCCGACTCCCACCCCACGCCCCCGGGGCTTGAGTAATTATTAATCAGTTTCACCCCAAGACTGGGGACCTCTACCTACTGTTTCGGGGTGAAGGTGGGTGGAGGACTCCTTTCCGAGGAGCCCCAATAGTGTAACCAAAACACGGTTCCGGAATAAAATACTAAGAAACACTTCTCTCTTCCCACCCATCTATCGACTTTAGGATGCAAACATCGCCCTCAGACCGCGTCTCCTCTCCGGTTCTCGCGCCCCGAGTCTGGGGTGGAGATTCAGTCCAGGCGGGGGGCGGAGGGCGCGCGGGCGGCGGGGCACAGACGGGCTGCCCAGCCCGGCCAGCGCGCACGTCCAGCACCGGACCTCGCGCACGCTCCGGGTCCAGGCCCAGCAGAGGCTGCGACTCCAGCTCTCCAACTTCCCACCGCTGGACATTTCCCCGAGCCGGGCATGGCACACAAGTACACGTCACCCACTTTGAAGCACAGTTCCACCCCCCAGACGACCCAAGACACCTCGAAATCCCCTCGCAGTTCTCCAAACTCCAAACCGGAGACCCCACCTCCAGGATTCCAAGGAGGAAACCAGGAGGGAAGAGTTGGGGAGCACTCGACGCCCTGCAGTCACCGTCCCCCGCACACTGCCCCACCCCACGCCCCGCGCCCGGGTCACCCCTCGGAAGCCCGCCGCTTCCTCCCTTCTCTCAATTGGGCCGCTCAGGAGACCCATCCCCACTGCCCGCTCACTTCCTCCCCCGAAATCCTCCAAAAAACGTTCTTAAAGTGAAGAGAAAGAAGTGAGGAAAGAGACTTGAGGCAGGCTGGCTTCCAAACGGACCGACTCACCTCAGAATCCTGGCTGAGTTCTCTCCGCCCGGCACAGCCCCCTCCCCAACGTCCCAGCGCGAAGGGCTGCGGGAGGGCGGAGGGAAAGCGGGAGGGGGAGGGGTGTCTTCCGCGCGGGGCGCCCGTCGGGAGGGGGCAGGGGAGGGGTGGAGGCCGGCGCAGGAAGAGGAGAAGGGGGAGGGGTGGCCCCTATCTCCCAGTCTCCCCCTGAAAACCTCCCTTGTCTCAATCACATCAGACTGACTGTCTTTGTCTGGCTGACAACCGCCATATTGATATCAACAGCCCCGCTCCCACCTGCTGCTGCCGGGCGTCCCTGGGAGTTGTAGTTCCTGCCTCCCCTGAGTAAAGGCGTGAGCCCGGCGCCTGGAGGCTCCAGGGAACTACGATTCCCGGCAGGCCCCGCGCCCGTCCGCCTGCCCACTGGGAGGAGGGGAAAGGGGTCTTGGAACCGTCGGGACTACACATCCCAGAACACCGCAGATCCCAGGCCCATACAGGGGACGTGATATCATGCTGGGGTGAAGAGGGAGGATGAATTGGCGGCGGGGATGAGTTTGAGTTGACGGAAGGAGGCGTCCAAAGAGGAAAGGGAGCAAAAAGGAAAGACGACCACAGTTCCCATGATGCCTGGAGAGGAGACTACATTTCCCTTGATCCTCGGGAAGGGGCGTGAGGACGAAAGACTGCAAGTCCCGCGATGCTCTCGGCCGGCAGGTGGCGGAGCTTGAACCGGAAGACGCTTCTCGAGTGTGCGGAGTTCAGTGACTGTTTTTGAGCAACCAAAAGTCCAATATGAAACTGGTGAGTCTGTGCTCCTAGGATAGAGGGCAAAGGTAATGCCATATCCTTTTGTACCTCTTCGTCTCCACTCTTGCCAGGGAACCGTCGCACGGGAGGGGTGGCAGTTAGGAAGACGGGAAGTAGTGAGGAAGCTGCTCTCGTTGAGGTGTGAATTTCCTCCCCTGCCACCTTCCCACGTCTGCCAACAGGTCTTTTTCACTCCCTGGCGGGTTCATTTGGTCGGACGAGAGAATAGCTCTGGCACATTTCTTTACCTACGAACTAAAATTGGGCACTAGGAACTAGGTTTGGACTTGTTTCTCATCTTCGACGTGAGTGGTACAATAGGTTTTTACCAACCTCTTTCTACTTGATTGGCATTTGACTAGCTTGTCTACCTACCGTTATGGAGATTTTGGTTTGACAGAAGCAAAGAGAAGAAAATATCCGGCAGAACCTAATCACTTATTAAATACTCTGTCACATAGGCTCCTGAGTTCATGGTGTGATGTTGGGAGGATTTGAGTGTTGAACTCCCCATAGGATTTAGATGGGCAGAGAGGAAGGGTTTAGGAGTGTAGAGATTGCTTGAGCCAAGGCCAGATGAAGAATGCTCTTATTGGCCTGGAGAAGTCTGCAACACAAAGCTCAAACACTTGGTGCACACAGATGCAACAAATTAGTTTATTTCAATTATGTTGAATTAGTAATCACATAGAGTAGAAAAACAGGTGTGAAGAATGTTCACACCTGTTTCTTAGTCTTTTAAAAGACTGTTTCTTAGTCTTTTAAAACTCATTTTCCTGCAGCCAACTTATTGTCAAGCTTTATTTTCTGTAATTTTTGTGCAAAAACAAAAAGTTTATTTTCTTTTTTCCATTTATATATAGTTATTTAAATACACTTTTCTTTCTTGCCTTTTTTTTTTTTTTTTTTGAAACAGCCGCCTCACTCGGTCACCCTGGGGTTGAGTGCTATGGCATTATAGCTCACAGCAACCTCAAACTCTTGGGCTCTAGTGATCTTCTTGCCTCAGTCTTGGGAGTAGCTGGGACTTCAAGTGCCCACCACACTTGGCTAGTTTTTCTGTTTGTAGAGATGGAGTCTCACTCTTGATCAGGCTGGTCTTGATCTGAGCTCAAGCAATCCACCTGCCTTAGCCTCCCAGAGTGCTAGGATTATAGGCATGAGTCACTGTGCTCAGCCTAAACATGGTTTTCCAAAACACACAGCCCACCTGCCCTCATTCCCTATTCATCATGCTAGAGGAATATACTCTGCAAGGTCAGCTGTTCTCTAAGAAGCCAGAGAAAGTATTAAAAACAAATGCAGCTTGCAAACTATGTTGATATAAAGTCATTTATGTAAGAAGAATGCAAGTCAGTAAACCTTGAAAATAAAGATTTGCCTCTGTGTCAGTGTGCTCAACATTTAAGAATGCAGAATTGTGGCGACCCTTGTGGCTCAAAGGAGTAGGGTGCTGGCCCCATATGCCGGAGATGGTGGGTTCAAACCCAGCCCTGGCTAAAAACTGCCCAAAAAAAAAAAAAGAATGCAGAATTAAGGTCATGGCACTTAACCTTAAAGAAGCATGCAATCCAAAGAAAAAGATAGAAAAGTAAGCCCAAATTATAATTCACTGTGTTTCAGGTAAAATAGAGGCATGTTTAAGGGCTTTGGGAATTGAGAGGACAAATTATGAGTAGGTGTGGTCAGGGACAGCTTTCTGGAAAAGTGACCCTTGAACTGAAAAGAAGAATCTAGCCAGCGCCTTCTATGTGAAGGGTTTAGCATATAGGAGCAAAAGGAGCAGAAGGGTACCTTAAGGCTGGAACACAGACCCTGGGTCCTCCGTCCAGGATAAGACATATTTGGTGTAATCAGTTTAAAAAGGCAGGGAATTGGGCAGGTGCGGTGGTTCATGCCCATAATTCTAGCACTCTGAGAGGCCTAGGCTCAGGGGTTCAGGACCAACCTGAGCAAGAGTGAGACCCTGTCTCTACTAAAAGGAAAATTAGCTGGACATTGTGGCAGGCACCTGTAGTCCTAGCTACTCAGGAAGCTGAGGCAAGAGGATCACTTGAGCCCATGAGTTTGAGGTTGCTAAGAGCTCTAGCCTAAGGCAAGAGAATTTGACTCTGTCTCAAAAGAAAAAAAAAAAATAGAGGCAGGGAGTTAATTGTGAGATAGTTTTCCATGACAGCTCATTTATGAGGGTTATCAGAAAACCAGGATTTACTTTCCATATACTTTGATTTGCTCATTTATTTAGAGATGTGAAAACCTGGAAGAGAAAAGTAGAAAATTAATTTGTTTTCCTTTAAGAACCAAAAGATGTTTTGTAAGTTAACGGATGACTCCATACTGAGCCTCAGAGTTAAAGCATTCTGTAATAGACATACTCTTATTTGACAATGTGAATGTTACTTTCTTTGCATTATTATTAATATGGCTTAATATTTCGATGTAGTAATCGCCTGATTTCTTTTCTGAATGTATTTATCTTCATTCATTCTTTTTGAGGTTTTTGTTCCTTTTTTTTTTTTTTTTTGAGACAGAGCCTCAAGCTGTCACTCTGAGTAGAGTGCCGTGGCATCACAGTTCACAGCAACCTCCAACTCCTCCGCTTAAGCAATTCTCTTGCCTCAGCCTCCCAAGTAGCGCCCGCCACAATGCCCAGCTATTTTTTGGTTC
>CAUYRH010044427.1:0-10279 GCA_963574655.1 Perodicticus potto
GTGTTTTCATTCACAGTCTGTTTCTGTACAGATCTTGAGAGGTTTTGAAGTAGGTCCTACACGGAAATATGGCCGAAGAGGTCCAGTAAAAGTGTCACTGCAAGTACAGATGTGAGATTTGTCAGTCATGTTGTAGAATGAGATCTCACCCAGCTCATAGTCCAGGAAGATGCCAATGCCTCTGGCTTCCACTTCTAACTGTAACGGGGTTGGAATAGCTCCTGGAGCATCATAGCCATCCTCCTGCAGCTGAATGCTCCAGCATCCCTGCCGGGGTAATGGCGGTTTCCTCGTCTTTGTGGGAAGAGAGTCCTTGCAAACCCCAATAGCCCATTCGGACTGGTCTCCCACTTCCACTTCCCAGAAATGCCTGCCAGAATGGAAATGTGGAAAACCCAGGACAACCGGTTTGACCATAAATCTTTTGGAAAAATCAGGAACCTTTTGTTTTGTCTTCGTGAATCTCACACATTTTTTATCTTCAGAGACAATCAGGTTAGGGTGTGCTGTTTCAGGGTCTAGAATGACATCTACTTTAAACTTCTTTATAATTCTCTGAAGAGCAGAATACTGGGGAGGAAAACTGCAGCCTTCTGTCTTTAAGTGAATTGAGAAGACTGATGGGCTGACCTCATTTTCAGACCTGTAAAAAGTTTTGATTTGTGAGAGCAGTTCCACTTCAGACAGCACACTGAGCTCCACTACTTGGCTTAACTGACTTTTGAGTGTGGCAACATAGTTTGTGAATTCTGTTATGTTTGCGCCGAGTTTCTGTCCAATGTCCTTCTCTTCCTCAGCTAACCTGGAGAAAACTGCATGTTGTTCACGGTCTAGAAACTGGTTCAGGTGCTCAAATTCAGAGGATAATTCTTGCCTTTGGTTTTCTACCATTGCTCTCAGTTCCAAGGGTTTTTTCCTTTGACTGCTTATTAATTTTTGAAGGTCTACCAATTGCTTCTTCAGGGTTGGGATATAACTGCGTAATCTTCTCCTGTGATGAGAGGCAGCCTCCTCAATGGGCCTCACGTGGTGGCCCTGGTGCTCAGGGGCCTGAGTGCACAGGGGACACAACACCACCAGGTCCTCCTCACAGAAAACACTCAGGAGCTGGCTGTGCTTCTCACATAGAGGTGTTTCTTCCTGCCTTGTTGGGGGCGTGTGCAGCAGCTTGGCAATTTCAATCATCCTCCCCAGCTGAGCGTTGGTCCGGAAGTGCCCCTCTTGGCATCGGTGACGACAGACAGGGCAAGGGAAACTGTCCTGTAGATCTGCCCAGGACTGTTGGATGCAGGTGCGACAGAAGTTGTGCCCACATTCGATGGTAACTGGCTCTTTCAAGTAATCCAGACAGATGGGGCACTTGGCTTCTGCCTGGAATCCCGCCACAGCTGCCGCCACCGCCATTGGGCTGTGAGTGAAGGTCTGGACGGAGAGGGGCTTTCCTTGGGAGCTGGGGCTCTGCAGTGAGCAGCAGAAGTGACCTCAGATCACAGCGTCCTTCCTGGAGACAGCTGAAGACCTCACCACAGGCCCTCCAGTCTCTCACACTGGGGGCAGCGCTGGAAGTCCTTCGAGTCTTCACACCCTTCAGTTCTAGCTGCCTGTCTAGCCCAGGGCTGCTCCCGGAAAATCAAGCCACGCTGAGCAGCATGAGCAGCATCTAAGGAGCACAGCCTGTGCCTCAGTCATTAGTTGCTGGAGGTGAGAAGATCTTTCCTTAAAACAAAACAAAATGAAGCCAAGTCCCAAATTTGTTGCAAGTGGTCCTCCCCTGTACTATATTTCAGTAAAGCATGGATCTCTCTCCCTTGTCTCTCATGGACCCTCCGCCACCTGGCACCACAGCCCCACATCCCGGCCACACGCTGGGCACCCCACCCAGGGCCGGAACTGGCTGGGCTCTGGGGCACACACCACATGCATACTAGAACACAGCCTTTGCTACCGAGCTATGTCACTTGGAGAAATTCACTTTATATCCCAAATTCTTGTAATCAGGTAAATAAGGACAATCATCTCCCTTTAAACTTTGGTCTTATAAGAATATAGGAGAACTGGGCAGCACCTGTGGCTCAGTGAGTAGGGTGCCAGCCCCATATACCAAAGGTGGCGGGTTCAAACCCGGCCTGGCCAAACTGCAAAAAAAGAAAAATAGCTGGGTGTTGTGGCAGGCACCTGTAGTCCCAGCTACTCGGGAGGCTGAGGCAAGAGAATCGCCTAAGCCCAGGAGTTGGAGGTTGCTGTGAGCAGTGTGATGTCACAGCACTCTACCAAGGAAGACAAAGTGAGACTCTGTCTCTACAAAAAAAAAGTGGTTGGACACCACTGATAGTACATCTAGAATAATGTAAAGAAAACGTGAGATTGGGTGCCATGTCTCATTCCTATAATCTCAGCACTTTGAGAGCCAAGGTTGGAGATTGCTTCAGGCCAGGAGTTGGAGACCAGCCTGGGCAACACAGTGAGACCGTGTCTCTACAAAATATTTAAAAGGTATCTGGAGGCCAGGTGTGGTGGCTCACACCTGTAATTCTAGCACTCTTGGAGGCCGAGTTGGGTGTATTGCCTGAGCTCACAGGTTCAAGACCAGCCCGAGCCAGAGTGAGATCTGTCTCTAAAAATAACCAGGCTGTGGTGGGCGCCTGTAGTCCCAGCTACTTGGGAGGCTGAGGCAAGAGAATCACTTGAGCCGAAGAGTTTGAGGTTGCTGTGAGCTGTGATGCCATGACACTCTACTGAGGGTGACAAAGTAAAACTCTGTCTTAAAAAAAAAAGCTATCTGGGTATGGTGGTGAGTACTAATAGTCCTAACCTCCTAGAAGGTGAAACAGGAGGTTTGCTGGAGACTGCAGTGAGCTATAATTTTGCTACCATATTCCCTCCTGGGTAGAACAGTGAGACCCAGTGTTGAAAATAAATCAGATTTCCCTCTTCCCTGGTATCCAAAAGTTCTCCCTGCTCTACCAGGAAAAAAAAACTGATTAAAACTCAGAGGCCAGGGGCAGCACCTGTGGTTCATGGAGTAGGGCACCAGCCCCATATACCGAAGGTGGTGGGTTCAAACCCGGCCTCGGCCGAATTGCAAAAACAGAAAAATAGCCAGGCGTTGTGGTGAGCGCCTGTAGTCCCAGCTACTTGGGAGGCTGAGGCAAGAGAATCGCTTAAGCCCAAAAGTTGGAGGTTATTGTGAGCTGTGTGACGGACGCCACAGCACTCTACAGAGGGTGATAAAGTGAAACTCTGTCTCTACCAAACAAAACAAAACAAAACAAAACTCAGAGGCCAGGTGAGGTGTCTCATACCTGTAATCCTAGCACTTAAGGAAGCTGAGGTGGGAGGATCTCTTGAAGTCAGGAGTTCCAAGACCAGTGGGAGCAAAAATTGGGAACCTCATCTCTACTAAAAAAATTAAAAATAAAAAAAATTAGCTGACGGGCGGGCCCGTGGCTCAGTGAGTAGGGCACCGGCCCCATATACCGAGGGTGGTGGGTTCAAACCTGGCCCCAGCCAAACTACAAAAGAGTTAGCTGGGCATTATGACAGGTGCCTGGGAAGCTGAGTCAGGAAGATCTCTTGAGCCTAGGAGTTTGAGGTTGCTGTGAGCTATGATGATGCCATTGCACTTTAGCCTGGGCAACAGAGGGAGACTGTCTCAAAAAGAAAAAACAAGGCCAGGCATGGTGGCTCACTCCTGTGATCCTAGCACTCTGGGAGGCAGAGGCGGGTGGATTGCTTGAGCTTACTAGTTTGAGACCAGCCTGAGCAAAAGTGAGACCCTGTCTCTACTACAAATAGAAAAAATGAGGCAAGAGGATCGCTTGAACCCAAGAGTTGGAGGTAGCTATGATGCCACAGCACTCTACCCAGGGCAACAGCTTGAGACTCTGTCTCAAAACAAAGCAAAACAAAAAACCCAAACCAAAATACCCTGAACATATTGCATATTCCTAATGTAGAAAAACAGCATAGACTTGGCACTATAGCTCAGTGGCTAGGGAGCCAGCCACATACACCAGAGCTGGCGGGTTCGAACCCAGCCTGGGCCTGCCAAACAACAACAACTGCAACAAAAAATAGCCGGGTATTGAGGCAGGCACCTGTAGTTTCAGCTACTTGGTAGGCTTAGGAGAATCACTTAAGCTCAAGAGTTTGAGGTTGCTGTGAGCTGTGATGCCATTGCACTCTACTGAGAGTGACATAGTGAGACTCTGTCTCAAAAAAAAAAAAAAAGAAAAGAAAAGAAAACAACAGTGTGGACAGGCACGGTGGCTCACATCTGTAATCCCAACACTCTGGGGTGGCCAACGCGGGTGGATTGCTTGAACTCACGAGTTCAAGACCAGCCTGAGCAATAATAGAGACCCCCATCTCTACTAAAAATAGAAAAACTGAGGCAGGAGGATCTCTTAAGCCCAAGAGTTGGAGGTTGCTGTGAGCTATGACGCCATAGCAGTCTATCCAGGGTGACAGCTTGAGACTCTGTCTCAAAAAAAAAAAAAAAAGGAGGTTCAGCCCCTGTGGCTCAACAGGGCGCCAGCCACATACATCTGAGCTGGCAAGTTCGAATCTAGCCCAGGCCCACCAAATGGCAATGACGGCTGCAACCAAAAAATAGCCAGGCGTTGTGGTGGGCGCCTGTAGTCCCAGCTACTTGGGAGGCTGAGGCAAGAGAATCACTTAAGCCCAGGAGCTGGAAGTTGCTGTGAGGTATGTGACGCCACGTCACTCTATGAGGGTGATAAAGTGAGACTCTGTCTCTACACACAAAAAAAAAAAAGGAAAGAAAGCAACAGTGAACTATCTATCCAAAATTAAAGTCTTCACTATGTTTTTATAATTCTATAACACTAATCCTATAAAAACACATAACTTTAGGCTCGGCGCATGTGACTCAAGAGGCTAAGGCGCCAGCAACATACACCTGAGCTGGTGGGTTCAAATCCAGCCGGGGCCCGCCAAACAACGATGGCTGCAACCAAAAAATAGCTGGGCATTGTGGCAGGTTCCTGTAGTCCCAGCTGCTTGGGAGGAAGAATCAGGAGAATCGCTTGAGCCCAGGAGTTGGAGGTTGCTGTGAGCTGTGATGCTAATAATTCTGGGTGACAGTTTGAGGCTGTCTCAAAAAAAAAAACAAAAAAGCCCCTCAAAACCCCACGTAACTTTAGCAAATATTTAGAAATATATACAAAGATACTCTCTTAGAAGCTCTAGTTTGAGCTTCACAAAAGTGACTACAGTCTGAGCAACGTAGTGAGACTTTGTGTCTCTTCCTGCCTAGTTGGGAGGTCAAGGCAGTGGGATCACTTAAGCCCAAGAGTCTAAGGTGCTGTGAGGTCGGCTGATGCCATAGCATTCCAGCATGGGTGACAAGAGTGAGACTGTCTCTAAAACAAAAATGAAACTTGCTGGGGCAGAGTGCATGTGCATCCCTTTGGCCCCACTGGTCTCTGTATTACTGACCTCAAGTTCTACAAAACTGGTCCTGCCACCAGTTTCCTACCTTAGAGTTCCCCTTCCTTCAGATTTCAGACTTCCAGCGCCCTCATTGTCCAATTTTTTTGCTGTTTATTTTTATTTATTTATTTTTTTTTGAGAGAATCTCACTCTGTCATCCCAGGTAGAGTGCTGTGGCATCACAGCTCACAACAACCTCTAAATTCTGCCTCAGCCTCCTGCCTACCAGCACTTGCCACTACTACGCCCACCTACATTTACAGATGGAGTCTCGCTCTTGCTCAGGCTGTATTTTTTTTTTTTTGGTAGAGACAGAGTCTCACTTTATCGCCCCTGGTAGAGTGCCATGAGTCACACAGCTCACAGCAATCTCCAACTCCTGGGCTTAGGCGATTCTCTTGCCTCAGCCTCCCAAGTAGTTGGGACTATAGGTGCCTGCCACAATGCCTGGCTGTGGTTGTTTTTTTTTTCAGACAGAGATTCACTTTGTCGTCCTCGGTAGAGTGCTGTGGTGTTACAGCTCACAGCAACCTCAAACTCCTGGGCTTAAGCAATTCTCTTGTCTGGGCCTCCCAAGTAGCTGGGACTGCAGGCGCCCACCACTACTCCTGTTAGAAACTGGGTCTTGCTCTTGCTCAAGCTGGTCTTGAATCTGTGAGCTCAGGCAATCCAGCCGCCTCAGCCTCCCAAGTGCTGGGATTACAGGCGTGAGCCACCGCAAACTCTTGAGCTCAAACAATTCACCTGCCTTGGCCTCCCAGAGTGTTAGGGTCACAGGTGTGAACCACGCCACCCGGCCTCATTGTCCAGTTTCAAGGTTCTGTTTCAGACACCTCTCCTTTGTAAAATGAAATCATCTTTGAGGTCCAGAGTGGTCTTCCTTGTTAACTACCAAAACAGAAGGGAAATGTCCTTTTATTTGTTTGAGACAGAGTTCCATTATGTCACCCTCTGTAGAGTGCCCTGGCGTCACAGCCCACTTCAAACTCCTGGGCTGAAGCGATTCTCCTGCCTCAGCCTCCCAAGTAGCTGGGTCTACAGGCACCCACCACAACGCCCGGCTATTTTTTTCATTGCAGTTGTCCTTGTTTAGCTGGCCCAGGCCAGTTTCAAACCCTCCAGCCTAGGTGTATGTGGCTGGCGCCGTAATCAGGGTGCTGCGCTGAGCCATGGAAATGTCCTTTCTTACAACTGGGTCCCTAAGCACCCCACTCAGTGCCTGCTGCCTAACAGGCAGTCCCTAATACCTGTTGAGTTAAATTCCTGGTGGGCCCTTGTAAACTGTGCGGCCTTGGCCAAGCTACTTAACATCTCTGGGCCTTGGCCTGTTCCCTGTAAACAAGCATACTGGCTAGATTAAGGAAGACAAGTCCATAAAGGGCAGGGTGCCAGGGACATCAGGGTTCTCATTCCTCCAGACTTCCCACCTGTGTATCAAACTGTCCCTCACTGGGACTTTCGGAAACCGACTCCGCAGCCGGAGCAGACCAGCATCCCCGAGCACCGTGCCAAACACAGCTATTAGTCACCACCTCCTTTTCTGACTCCTTAGGACAGGGCGGGATCTGATTTTAAATATTTTTAGTAATCATGGAGGTACCTTAGGACAAGACTACTAGAGAAACTGGGAACCACGATGAATAAACGGCATGCTTAAAATAACCTGGTCCCGCGTGGAGGTTCCCTTGCGAGGTCCGCAGATCAGGGGCAGAGGCTCTGGTGTCCCTGCGCTTGGTCTCCTGCGTCCACCCGGTCCCTCCTTCCCGCTTACCTGGGCAGGGGTCTCTGTGCGGATCAGGCGGGCAGCCGCACGCTCAGTCCCGCACGCTGGGAAGCTGAGGCTGTGCGGGCTCAGCAGGGCAGCGTGGAGCTCCCACCTGCAAGTGGGCGGGGCAGGGGCAGGGAGGCTGGGCCGGGGCTTCTCCCTGTAAGTACTTAAGTGGACTTGGCCTTGGTCCAGGAACTTTGGAGAGTTTTTTGTTTTTGTGTTTTTGTAAAAACGGACTAGGGCATGTTCTACAGTTGCATTTTTTTAGATGAGCAACAGAAAAGTTGAGAAAGATGAGGGAAGATTTCCGCCCAAACCCTGCAGCTGGCTACCTGCTGAAAGGTGCTTCTTGTAGAAGAGTAAAAAGAGCGAGCCAGCCGACAAGACACACCTGCGCCGGCTTCAGAAGAGAATTCTCTGCTGGTCCTTTCTCTGGGTTGCCACATCATTGTCCCCTCCTTTTCCCTCTCCCCCGCTCTCCCGGCTTTCTGCTGTTTTCTTTCTCTCCTCACCTCTTCCCCTCACTCTTTTCCCTCTCTCTAATATAAAATAAACTTATACTTTTACATCCTAAAAAAGTAAGGAAATGTTCAAAAAATTATCTGCCATTTTTGTCTGCTGTATAAAAAATGTAATACTAAAGTGAAGTTCATTCTTTCTTATCTACTTCTCTCTCTCTTTTTTTAAGAGACAGGATGTCACTCGGGGCCTATAGCTCAAGTGGCTAAGGCGCCAGCCACATACAGCACAGCTGGCTGGTTTGAATCCAGCCCTGGCCTGCCAAACAACGACAACTACAATCAAAAAATAGTTGGGCGTCGTGGAGAGGGCCTGTAGTCCCAAGTCCAGCTACTCGGGAGGCTGAGGCTAGAGAATCGCATAAGCCCAGGAATTGGAGGTTGCTGTGAGCTGTGACGCCATGCATTCTACCAAGGGCGATAGCTTGAGGCTCTGTCTCAAAATAAAAAAGAGAAATGCAACTAGTGTAACATGGTTTCTTGTACCCTCAATGAATCCCCAACAATAAAAAATAAATAAATAAAAAAGAGAGAAAGACAGGGTGTCTCTCTGTCACCCACTGTAATCTTTAAGTCCTGGTCCCACCTCAGGCTCCAAAAGTGCTGAGATTACGGGTGTGAGCCAATGCCTAGGCTTAAAGTGACTTTTATTGTTCTCAACGAATAAATTTTACAACGAAAATATAATGCTGGGGGCAGCACCTGTGGCTCAGTAAGTAGAGCACCGGCCCCATATGCCGAGGGTGGTGGGTTCAAACCCAGCCCCAACCAAACTGCAATAACAACAACAAAAAAATAACCAGGCATTGTGGCGGGCGCCTGTAGTCCCAGCTACTCAGGAGTCTGAGACAAGGGAATCACCTAAGCCCAAGAGCTGGAGGTTGCTGTGAGCTGTGATGCCAAGACACTCTACCAAGGGTGACAAAGTAACACTCTGTCTCAAACAAAAGAAAGAAAGAAAGAAGAAATATAATGCTGACTGGTGAACAAGATTAAAGTGACATGGGTGGCGCCTATAGCTTGGTGGGCAGGGCACCGGCCCCATATAACGAGGGTGGCAGGTTCAAACCCAGCCCCAGCCAAAATGCAACAAAAAATAGCTGGGTGGGCGCCTGTAGTCCCTGCTTCCTGGGAGGCTGAGGCAAGAGAATTGCTGAAGCCCAAGAGTTGGAGGTTGCTGTGAGCTGTGATGCCACAGCACTCTACTGAGGGCGATAAAGTAAGAATTTGTCTGTACAAAAAAAAAATTAAAGTGACATTTATTTATCTATTTATTTATTATTTATTTTTTTATTATTTATAATTATTTATTCTCCTGCCTCCGCCTCCCAAGTAGCTGGGACTATAGGTGCCTGCCACAACACCTGGCTATTTTTTGGTTGCAGCCATTTTTGTTGTTTGGTAGGCCCGGGCTGGATTCGAACCTGCCAGTTTAGGTGTATGTGGCTCATGCCTTAGCTGCTTGAGCCACAGGCACCGAGCCAATTTATTTATTTTTAGAAGCAAAGTCTCACTTTGTTGCCCTTGGTAGAGTGCCATGGTGTCATGGCTCACAGCAAACTCCAGCTCTTGGGCTTAGGCAATCAGCCTCTGGAGTAGCTGGGACTACAGGCGCCTGCCACAACACCTGACTACTTTTTTGTTGCAGTTTGGCTGGGCCAAGTTCGAACCTGAACCACCCTTGGTATATGGGGCTGGCGCCCTAATCAGTGAGCCACAGGTGCCATCCTAAAGTGACTTTTTTGTTTGTTTGTTTTTGTGGTTTTTGGCCGGGGCTGGGTTTGAACCCAACACCTCCAGCATATGGGGCCAGTGCCCTACTCCTTTGAGTCACAGGCGCCGCTCCTTAAAGTGACTTTTAAATCAGAATGTTGATAATGCTGGATGTGGGTTGCATGGAGAGTGATTACCTTTTTCTCTCTACTTTGTGTAATGAGAGAGTGTATTTTTTTTTTTTTTTTTTTTTTTTTTTTGCAGTTTTTGGCTGAGGCTGGGTTTGAACCTGCCACCTCTGGCATATGGGGCAGGCGCCCTACTCCTTGAGCCACAGGCACTGCCCAAAAGTATATATTTTTTTAATTTATTTTATTTTTATTGATTTATGTTTTTTGAGACAGAGTCTCAAGCTGTCGTCCTGGGTAGAGTACTGTGGCATCATAGCTCACAGCAACCTCAGAGTCTTGCCTCAGCCTCCCAAGTATCTCGGACTACAGGTGCCACCACCACACCCAGCTATTTTTAGAGACAGGGTCTCTTCTTTACTCAGGCTGATCTCGAATTTGTGAGCTCAGGCAATCCGCTCACCTCGGCCTCCCAGAGTGCTGGATTATAGACGTGAGCCACTGAGCCCGAACTTCTGTGTGTAAGTTTTAAAATTTCTATAATATTCCTTCAAAAAGGCTTGGCGCCTGTGGCTCAACGGGCTAAGGCGCCAGCCACGTACACCTGAGCTGGCGGGTTCGAATCCAGCCCGGGCCCGCCAAACAACAATGACGGCTGCAACCAAAAAATGGCCGGGCGTTGTGGCGGGCGCCTGTAG
>CAUYRH010044429.1:0-17453 GCA_963574655.1 Perodicticus potto
ATTTACTTGGATGGAGCTGAAATACATTCTTCTTAGTAAATTATTGCAAGAATGGAAAAATAAATATCCAATGTACTCCATTCTAATATGAAATCAATATATAAACAATTACAGGCGCATAAGAATAATAAAACACTAATATAGTCCAGTTTGGGGGTAGAGGGAAGCGGCAGGGGGGAGGGAGAGGATGTTTGGCAGAAGGAGGGACGGCATGAGGTGAGCTCACCTACTGTGCTCCATGAGGGGGTGTAACACGCCCCCGGGGGAGGGGCTCTTCTACAAATGGAACTTTACCCTGGAAGTGAGAACAATGTAACCTAAAGATTGTACTGTCATATTAATTTGAAAAAATAAAAATACCTTCCATTAAAAAAAAAGATATAATTTGCTTGCTTTGTGATACTACAATATCAACATTCAAGAAATTCAATGCTCATCAGCATTATAAGTCACAGAGACCACAAATATTTTAAATTGGAGAGGCAGAGAAGGTTGTATCGCAGAAATTAAAAGATGAAAGGCAAAAGCAAAGACAATTCTTTCACGCAGCAATAAGATCTGCAAATGATGCCACTGAAGCAACTTACAAAGTAGCTCGTATACTTGGGGAAAAGGGAAGCCATTTAGTGATGGAAAAATTGTGTAAGAATGCAGCTGGGCATGGTGGCTCACGCCTGTAATCTTAGCATTTTGGGAGGCTGAGGTGGGCAGATTGCTTGAGCTCAGGGGTTTGAGACCATCCTGAGCAAGAGTGAGACCCTCTCTCTTCTAAAAATAGAAGAACTAACCAGGTATTGTAGTTGGCACCTGTAATTCCAGCTACTTGAGAGGCTGAGGCAAGAGGGTGATTGCTTCAGCCCAAGAGTTTGGGGTTGCTGTGAGCTGTGACACCACTGCACTCTACACAAGGTGACAGAGTGAAACTCTGTCTCTAATAATAATAATAATAATAATAATAATAATAATAATGAAATAAGAAAAAAGGAAAAAACATTTTTGAAAGAAGGTATTGTCCAAGTTGTAGGATGCTGAGACCTCAATACCATTTCTAAGTATTATACAAATAACTGCCTCTCTCAAGGAGAACCCTAACTGATTGGCAGCATGAATTATCCTTCAACATAACAGGAAAACTTTGTACTTCAAAGGAAATTATTTATTCAATTGTTTTGGGTGAATCAACTGATACTACTGATTTGGTGCTGGTTTATACTTCATTTGGGTCATAAGAGATTTCATTGTTCTGAAGGGTTGCTTGCTTTAGGCATTCTTGCAAACAGAATACCAGGAATCGTACGTAGACATCTTCAACAACTTTCGAGATAAATGTGAAGTTTGACTGAATTTGGTATATTTATTGTTTGCACAGATGGTGAACCTTCTGTGACAGGAAAACATGAAGGGTTTAAGTGCATAGATTTAAAAGAAGTATTAACAGATCCAGATGCTCTCATTTCTTTTCATTATATCCTGCATCAGCAAAATCCCTGTGCTAAAGCTACTATGTTATGTGACACTATGCAACAAGTTATAAGTATTGTTACTATGTTCATGCAGTTGCAGCAGCGCATCTTAGTCTTGTGACATGCTAAAGTTGAAGCATGTTACAAGAGCTACTGATGAGCTATTCAGTATGGATTTGCCATGACATTCTAAGTCTGTCGGCTATTGCCAGGACAGTTATTAGCCAAAATTTTATCTCTGTGAGAACAGATAGTTAAATTTCATGATGAACAGAATCAACAATGTGAATTATTGGAAGATTTCTATAGGCATGTATCATTTCTGTGGGATATCCATGTCAAATCAAATTGACTTGAATATTTCTTTAAATTAAATCATAGCTATGTACATTAATGCATTTATGGGGTACAATGTGCTGGTTTTATATACAATTTGAAATACTTACAACAAACTGGTTAACATAGCCTTCACCGCACTTTCTTAAATATTATATGAAGACATTTATACTCTACACTTAGTAGATTTGACATGTACCTTTGTAACATGCACCGTAGGTGTGGTCCCACCAATTACCCTCCCTCCACCCATCCTCCCCTCCCCCTCCTCTTCTCTCCTTGGGCTGTAATTGGGTTATAGTTTTCATATGAAAATGTGGGTGATTATATATTGGTTTCATAGTAGAGCTGAGTATATTGGATACTCGTTCTTCCTTTCTTGAGATACTTTACTAAGAAGAATATGTTCCATCTCCATCCATGTAAACATAAAAGAGGTAAAGTCTCCATCTTTTTAAGGCTGCATAATATTCCCAAAATGCTTACTGTTCAAAAGGAAATTTTGGATGAGCACTTTCCCCAGTTAGCAAAGGTCATTGGTGAGCCAGATGACCTATGGGAATCATTTGAAAAATATGCAGCTGTTGCAGACCGATTAACTGGAGAATACATTGACGGGTTCACCGACTTTGAGAATCATGACTTCATACCCAAATTATCGTGTCAGCCTCACCTAGTTGATATCACCAAAGCACTTAAAGAACTACCGATGAAATTGATTGAGCTCTCAGTAGATGACATTTTCAAGTCATTGTTTGATGCTAACAAAGATCCAATTGAAATATGGAAAAAAATGCAGGAAAATACCCATCTTCAGCAACATGCCTGAAAAATGCTTTCTTACTTTCCAACTATTTATGGCTGCAAGTCTACATTCTCCTCCTGAACCCAAATCAAGATGCCCTTAGGGTCACAACTGACTGATCCCCTTCTAGAGGGCCAGCTGAAACCGTGGACCTCTATGCCTCAGCCAAACATCCAAATGCTTTCCCACAGAAAGCTGATGCAAAAAGTCATTAAAAGGTTAGTCAACTTTAAAGTTAACAAATACTTTTCATTTTTTGAAATTATGAAGCATCTATTATTTAAAATTTTTCAAAATTGTGTACATTTTTAAGTATATCTAATCTAAGTACATCTAATTCAAGTACATCTACTCGAATACAACCTTATCTGATTTCAGGCAAATGAATGCAGCCTTCCAACATGAAAATGTTCTCCACCTGTGACCCATTCACTTTAAGTTTCTTCACCTTTCCTCCAAAACAGCCCTGGGTGCTGGTGCACTGTGACACCATCAGCTTTCTCTCAGCCACATTCCTTCCAGAGCACGTGTACTTTCTCCCCCAGATACAATCCCTGCCTCTGGGGCGTGTGGGGGAGTTCCACTTGCCTTGCAGCTGCCCGTGTCCAGGCTTCTGTCCCTACGTTCCCCTAACAAATTCTCCTATATTAACAAACTATTTAGCATAATGCAAGTACAAGTTGGATCTATCAGGTGTAGAACCCAAATGTCTTAATGCTATAATTGGGTAAATGAGGTGAAAGCTATGTTGATTAGTAGCATGTAAGCACTCCAGTTTGTACAAATGATCGACACATTGAATCCCATAATGGCATAAATGTATGTATGATCTATGTACAAATAACTTTATAAAAAAAAGAACTAGAATTAAAAAAATAAAAAAAAATCAACAAATGATTTGTCTGCATTATTCTTTGGTTTCTTGACTTTCTCAGCATTCGGGGGCCACTTTGCATATACACCCCTTTCACGGAAGGAGGTGGTCATCCGCAATGGTCGCTGCTTGGGCCCCCTGCTAATCTATCTCCCTTACCTGTCTGTTAGTGCCTGTCTGACATGGATAGGTCAGTTAAGTCGCCTGCCTTGTTTTTGCCTCCTTCTCAGCGAGGCAGCGTGCTCCCCAACCCTAGACATAAGAGATTTGACAGTTTTACTAGATGGACACTGTTTGAGGTTTTATATTTGTTATTAAATTTTACATCTGTTTAGGATCATAATTTCCATTTATAAACATAATTTTTTTCTCATTCTTTATACCTAGTATATTCGTGATCCCTCCCAGTTTTGTGTCACGCCAATATCTGATCAAGATACCCTTTTATCCAAGTCATTAGTAAAAACGTTGACTGTGGCATTTGATGATGAGCATTCAGTATGTTGTGCAAACCTGTATATTGTCATGATAAGATGTCCATAGTACATTGAAAACTGAAAAAAAAGTCATCGAATACTGTGCATTTTTTACACCATTGTTGTCACAAATGTGTTGGGCCTTTAGAAACGTAGAAAAAGGCCTGCAAAGCAACGCATCCAGAAAATCATGTCAGCGATCATCTGAGTGGTCAGGCTCCTAGTGATGGCTCATTTTCTTTTCAATACTTGTATGTATCCTCTGAAAAATAATTTAATGGGCATGGATTGCTTTTATAAACAGAGGGCACAACAAAGAATTTTATGGGATTTTTCATAAGTTTAAAAGAATAAAGATCATAGAGTCCTATGGTCTCTTAGGACTTTCTGCCGGATTCAATAGAGTAGTTCTCAGATTGCCCTGTTGCACAGAATTACTGCAAGAGATTTTTAAAAATATTCTCCCCCAGGAGAATCACCAGGTGATACTGAAATTGTCAATCCCTGGCCAGCTGCAGCTGCAGTCACCAACGTTCAGGTCCCCAACCAGTCCTGGTCCACGGACCATTAAGAGCCAGGCTGCACAGCAGGAGATGAGTTATGGGCTAGTGAAGCTTCCTCCGTATTGACAGTTGCCTGAGCTCGGCCTCTTATCAGATCAGCAGCAGCATTAGATTCTCACGGGAGTGGGAACCCTACTATAAACTGCCTGTGTGAGGGATTCACACTCTTATGAGAATCTAATGCCTGATGAGCTGAGGTAGAGATGTAATGTTCTTGAATCACCCCCATCCATAGAAAAATTCTCTTGAATGGTGCCAAAAAGGTTGAGAACTGCTGAGGTAGAGGAGAGAGCCAGTTAGTTAACTGTGAACACTCCTGACTCCTTTGCCTCTTACTAGCTGTGGGAACTCCAGTTACTCAAGCTTGCAGAAAACAAAACAAAACAAAACAAAACTTTTTTTTTTTTTTCTGCTGAGCTGCAGCCTGGATCTTAACATCTGTCTTGAAGGATGGTGGTGAGGCTTAAACAGAGGAACGTTTGCAATCCGCCTAACCCAGAGGCTGGCACGAGGTGAAGCCTGGGGATTGATCGTGCTGGTCTTCATAACATGGAGCCATGGTTCTCAGCCACAGCACTTCCTCCGCCCCCTTTGCAATTCTCCTAGCCCAAGAAGGAGACAATGGCTTTAGTATGAATATTGCTATCACTGCCAATTTGTGAAAACCATTGTTTGTGATGCTCTCCATACAATAAAGCAATACACCCTGGATTGTTTAAACCTTTGGGTGTATCTTTCCTATTATCAAAATCCTCCCTTAAAATTCAGGTAAGCCTGGAAGAAAAATATTTGCAATTGTGCAGAAAGCAATCTGCTAGGTGAAGTATGATCTTCACTCCCCAAAAAACTTAAAGCTAAGTGGAAAGGATGAATCAGTAAAATGTCAGTTTTTCACATACTGACATTTTAGGGGAATTTGCGTTGCTGTGAATATCTCACTTGACAAGGAAGGAGAGAGTAAAACAGCATATCTTATGTTTTAAAATCCTTTTGCAATTAGAGCGGGATATTTTTTAAACAGTTCTTACGGAGAGTTATCAGTTGTATAGAGTATGGTCCAAATCACCTCAGAAAAGCTGAGATCAAAAGACCTAGCCCTGCAGAGGCGGGGAGCTGGGAGGCCTGGTCTGCGGGGCATTGTTTTCAGGGGTGCAGACGTGACTGCTCCTCAGGGGACACTGACCGATGACACTCAGCCAAGTTCCTCCCATGCTCTCTACATGTGCCAGTGCCAGGCCACACTCCTGCCCCCAGAGCTGGGTGGCATATGTGAGCCATGGAAAATTTGACCCCAGAGCTAAGCTATGGAAGGGTCATGCCATGGGCTGCATCTTTTCAAAAAAGAACCAATGGATCTCAGCTTTACTTTCTTTCTCTAGAGTCCAAAGTTCATTGAATAACCCCATAGTCCTCATAGTCTGTAGAGCAGGGGTCCTCAAACTACGGCCCGCGGGCCACATGCGTTGGTGTGAATTGTATTTATTCCCGTTTTGGTTTTACTTCAAAATAAGATATGTGCAGTGTGCATAGGAATTTGTTCATAGTTTTTTTTTCAACCATAGTCCGGCCCTCCAGTGGTCTGAGGGACAGTGAACTGGCCCCTTGTTTAAAAAGTTTGAGGATGCCTGCTTTAGAGGCTTCAGGGATAATGGTTGAAATAAATATTTTCTTTTTAGAATACTGGCCATGCACTCATCTTGTAGAAATCAGGGTAGAGTCTATCTAGCCTCCCAATCATATTTACCTGCTCTTTTTTAAAGAAGAAATTATCCCAGTTGAACCTATGTCATCCAAGGTGTTTCTAATGATTTTGTGATTCTCAAAAAAGTGTATGTAAATTATGATTTCAAGGCTCGGCACCTATGGCTCAAGTGGCTAAGGCGCCAGCCACGTACACCTGAGCTGGCGGGTTCAAATCCAGCCTGGGCCCGCCAAACAACAATGATGGCTGCAACCAAAAAATGGCCAGGCGTTATGGCGGGCACCTGTAGTCCCAACTACTTGGGAGGCAGAGGCAGGAGACTTGCTTGAGCCTAGGAATTAATGCTTACTGTGAGCTGTGACGCCACAGCACTCTATCCAGGGTGACAGCTTGAGGCTCTGGCTAAAAAAAAAAAAAAAAAAAAAATTATGATTTCTAGTTGGTCATCAGTTATTTAAATTTAAAATGTGATCTATGTAGTTATCTCTGAAATAGGATCATTTGTAACTCACATGAGTATGATTAGAGCAAACATAAAATTTTTCTTTTTTTTTTTTGAGAAAGAGTCTCACTATTTTGCCCTTGGTAGAGTGCCGTGGCATCACAGCTCACAGCAACCTCAAACTCTCGGGCTTAAGCGAGTCTCTTGCCTCAGCCTCCCAAGTAGCTGGGGCTACAGGTACCCACCACAGCACCCGGATATTTTTTGTTGCAGTTGTCATTGTTTTTAGCGGGCCTGGGCTGGGTTTGAAACCTCCAGCCTCAGTGTATGTGGCCGGTACCATAACCACTGTGTTATGGGTGCCGAGCCATAAGCATAAAATTTTCCTATGCAAGGCTTTTAACTGTACAATTTTGAAACTTGAAATTAATTAGATTTTACTTTTGTCATTATTATTTCAGTTCCAATTCTTTCTTCCTCTTTGGCCATTAGATGGCACTGTCCATTTCAAATATGCAAAGAGCTTGCAACGCTGGGCTGTGCAGAAGAGTAATGTGCATTAAAGTTATTATACATGCTATTGTTTTGATGAGGGTAGAAACATTTTATTTTTCATATAGAACTTGCTTATGATACAGTTTATTAAGCACAAATCCAGAACACAGTTCCACAGTCCCATATGAAACCTACTTTGAGTAGAAAAACAGTTCCTTTCTATGGGACAAAGAAAAATGCTTCTCAAACTTGGATTTGTGTGGGGGGCTCCTGCATCAAATAACAGAGTATAAATCCTTCACCTCCCCTTCAGAGCATTCTGCTGTGTTCTAGTGATGATGGTGAACTTGTGTTAGTCCAGCCGTATTCACTCATTGGGAGGCCCATTTCACTAGAAGCGTTCACTTACAAATAAGGTGCAAGTTCATTTACACATTATCTGAGGTGCTAACTTTAACTCTGGAAAAGAATAAAATTAATTGGTTTTCATAGGGATCAACCAGGAACTAGCTTATGACTCCCACCTTTACCAGCTAATGGAAGGTGATGTCACCGAAGTTTCATCCTCTGAGGAGCTCAGCTGGTTACCCCTCCAGTCTCCTTGTGGCCCTTGACCTCCAGCCTTCCTGCCCTCCTTGCACCCCAGTCTCTCCAGAGCTCCACCTGAGACCTGTGTCCTCTCCTTCCGCAGTGTCCCTGAGCCGTCTTACCTGTGCCCAGGATCCCAGTTACCCTTCGGCTGTTGATGTTCCCCTGTCTATATCTTCAGCCCATGTATCCGCTTCTCCCCTTTGGATGTCTCCAGGCTGATTCACTGATTAATCGATTGACTGACAAGAGTCTATCACCCAGACCAGAGTACAGCGGTGTCATCATAGCTCATGTAAGGTAGCAGTCGACTCAATCAAGTCACCAAGCCAGACATAGAACAATAGCTAAAGTTTATTTGGTGCCTCCCCAAAGACCGCTGAGACTCAGTAGGCATCAGCCCCGAAGAGCAAGAGTGCTCAGCTTTCAAAGGCTTTCGGCAGGTGGAAGGGGGAGGCGGGTACTTTGGTGGGCTGGTGACTGTTGTCAGGCACTGTTCCAGCTGGCTCCCCCTGAGATTGTTCTGTCCATTTAGGGCTTAGCCCTGCTGGAGTCATTGCATTCTAGAGCCTTGTCTCTTCTGGCTTATTCCGAGAAGGGAGTGGTTTCAGCAGAGGTCACTGAGCAGGCAGGATGGAGCCCCTTATGCTCAAAATGGACTGGCCTATGATTGCTCTGGTTTGGAGTCCTTCCGACCAACCTCTTAGCTCACAGCAACCTCAAACTCCTGGGCTCAAGCAATCCTCCTGCTTGAGTAGCTGGGACTACAGGTGCCCGCCACCATGCCCAGCAAACTTTTCTTTTTTCTGTGGAGATAGGAGGTCTCACTCTTGCTCAGGCTGGTCTTAAACTCCTGGCCTCCCTCCTCCCACCTCAGCCTCCCAAAGTGCTAGGATTACAAGTGAGCCATGCTTAGATAATTTTTAGACAGCGTTTGACTATGTTGCCCAGGTGGGTGTTGAACTCCTGGCCTTCATGGATCCTGCCTTGGCATTCCAAAGTGCTGAGATTATAGGCATGAGCCACCATGCCCACTATTGGCCATTATTCTTTTTTATTGTTGGGGAATCATTAAGGGTACAAAGAACCAGGTTACACTGCTTGCATTTGTTAGGTAAAGTTCCTCTTACAGTTGTGTCCTGCCCCCAAGAGGCGCGTCACACACCATCACCCCCTACCCCCTCCCTCCTTCCCTCTCTTCACTGGCCCCATTCTCTCATCCTCACCAGCATCAGAATTGATTCTTGCTTCTCCATTCTTGTGATACTTTACTAAGAAGGATGTGTTCCACCTCCGTCCAGGTTAGTACGAAAGATGTTAAGTCACCATAAAAACAAGCAAGCTAATGAAAGAAACAAGAGTGAGCCACCATGTCCAGCCCAGGCACTTGTAAACTTAACTCATCTGAAATGGAATTCACCAGGCTCCACTCCAAACTAGTGTTTCCTCTCTCGGGCATGCAGCTGCCCCTGGCAGAGATCTGCGGGTTGGCCTTGACCCTCTCTTGCTCTCATCACCTGCCACTTGCTGTCACCGGTCTGCCCTCCTACATCCCAGCCGGTTTCCAAGTGCCCCGCTTCCCCACTTCTGCCACTGTCCTGCTCACGGGTTGGACCTCCTGGAAGAGGACTGACTCGCCTTCTCCTGCTCATGGTCCCCCTCAACCCATTTTTTTATGCTGTAGTTAGAGTGATGCGGTCATGATCACATCTGGCTCCGGCTTGAAGCCCTCAGTAGGCTCTCTTGAGACAGATTCAAACTCCTCAGCAGGACCGCGGGCCCTGGGGCCTTTCTACCTCCCCAGCCTTGTCTCTCTGGCCTCAGAGGCGGGCAGTCTTTTCAGCACTTCAGAGCAGCTGAGCCTTCTCCAGCTTGCAGCCTCTGAGCGCCCTGTCCCCTCGTCTGAGATTCCTCCCTTTCCACCTTATCGCCTGAGTAACTCCTGCATTCCCACTGCCTAAGGAGAGGGACCCTCCCACTGCTTCTCTGACTGGAGTTTCCCAGAGGCTGCTGGAGCCCTTGTCACAGTCCTTGTCACACTTGTCTGTTATTCTGTCTGCCCCTCCGACTGCAAGGGACAAATTTACTCTCCATATCTCCCCAGCAGGCATGTTTAACACATGAGGTGGGTGACCGATGACTGTCTGTGGCAGGAGTGAAGACCTGGCAGGCACGGCTGGCTCCAGCTCGCTCTCCATAACCCAGGTCAGTCGTCCCCCCAGCTCACACAGGCAGGTGGAGTCCTTCCCATTGGCCACCACCACGGCCCCTTGCAAATTGCTAGTCACAGCATGCAGGTTCTACTGAAATTGCACAAGGCCCCTCCAGGGGACTCGATGCTCCTGGAGGGTGGGAGCAGTGTCCCCCTCAGGTACACTTCGGCAGTGTTTGCAGACAGGCAGACTTTCCCGCCCGCAGGCATCATGCAGTAAATTGTGGTTAAGACAGAGCAAGATTTTCACCAGAATGGGGGTTGAGGCCTTGTTTTGTTTTCGCCGCTAATGCCTTTAATTGTAGTGTTTTTAAAAAATTTACTGAGAACTTTGAGGTTTAAAACCTCAAACATTTACTTGGTGAAAAGTTTTCAAGCTATTCTGAATAATTTTTGAGGTAGGTAAGAAATGTGCGTGTATGTCCCGACTCACGTTGCCTTCCTCTAACCACTCTGAACTCACTTCCTTCAGAGTTGTGAATTTTTTCCACAATATATATATATTGCTGGAGCACATCCACACCCAACACCGTTAGAAGCATTTTATGTGCATTAACTCATTTAGTCCTCAAAATGACCCTTTTGAGGGAGGAGCCATCAATTATTGTCATTCCTGTTTTGGTGACGAGAAAACTGCAGTACAGAGAAGTGTAGTGACTTGCTCAGGGACTGGGGAGTGTTCGGGATGTGGAACCCAGCAGTCCAGCAGCAGATCACGACCCCCTTGTGTGGCACATGATAGAGAAAGCTTGACAGTGAAATGCCCTTTTCCTTTATCTGAATTGAGGGTACTAGCATCCGTTTAACAAAGCTTGTCATACAGACCTGTCTCAACATGAAGACATCTGTAAGTAAGTGAGGAGTTTGTTAATGAAATTGCCCTTCTTTCCTGCTTTGCGCTATAGCATCCTTGTTCTAAAATCTTTCGGTAAATTTGCAACGTTTTGCCTTTGAGGTTTTTAAACCCACCTTCTTTCTCATCTCCTATGACACTTTTTTTCTGTTTTTTCTTTGGTGACGGGGTCTCACTCTATTGACTGGGCTAGAGTGAGGTGGCATCATCATAGCTCACTGCAATCTCATACTACTGAGTTCAAGCCATCCTCCTGCCTCAGCCTCCCGGTTAGCGAGGAGTACAGGTGAGCACCACCATGCTTGGCTAACTTTTCAGGTTTTTATAGAGATGGGATCTCATTCCGTTGTTCAGGCTGATCTGGAGCTCCTGAGTTCAAGTGATCCTCCTGCCTCCCAAAGTGCTAGGATTACATATGTGAGCCACTGTGCCCTGCCTCACTCAGTTCAGAGATTTATGTATATTTAAGTACATCTCACTTAACCAAAAATAAAACTAGAGCTCTGCAATAACAGTGCAGCTGCAGAAGTTAACAAAATGCATTATTGTTTGATATAAGAAAATATCATATGTATATGTATTAGAAAGTTACATTAAAATAGATGTTTCAAAGGATAAATAATATTTTTCATACAGTTTGGATCTATCTCCCCTTTTAGAAAATGATTATATTTCAAAGATCTTCTTCCCATATGTAACTTTTCCTCCTTATAACTCAAAGTCTGTGTGTATGTTTAAGGTCTCATTTCCCTGCTTTATTTTATCTTGTAATATAGTTTTCTCTCTTTCTTTCTCTCTTTCTCTCTCTCTTTCTTTCTTTCTTTCTTTCTTTCTTTCTTTTCTTTCTCTTTCTCTCTTTCTCTCTCTCTCTCTCTCTCTTTTTCTTTCACAGAGTCTCACTTTGTCACCCTCAGGAAAGTGCCATGGTGTCATAGCTCACAGCAACCTCAAACTCTTAGGCTCGAGTGATCCCCTTGCCTCAGCCTCCCGAGTTGCTGGGACTACAGGTGCCTGCCACAACACTTGGCTACTTTTAGAGACAGGATCTCACTCTTGGTCAGGCTGGTCTCAAACTCATGAGCTCAGGCGATCCACCTGCGTTGGCCTCCCAGAGTGCTGGGATTACAGGCGTGAGCCACCCCACCCAGACTAATCTTACCATTTTTTAAAAGGTTGAGGTTTGTTCTGTTAGGCTATTAAATTCTTAGCACATCCTCTTGACCTTGTTGGAACTTATTATTTATTAAGGCAGTTCTATTTCAATCTTGTCTCTCGTCCTGAGGCACGGCCCTTTCTCCGGAGCTCGTACTTACTCTGAGTGTGGCTTCTTTGCGGTTTCGGTTGAAGGCACAGTTGCCTTCTTGGGTCTGTGCACTTTGCGGGGCCAGCACTGCAGCAGTCTTAGCCCCGCACAGCCTGAGATGTCTCGGCCCCGCTCTCAGCTCTAGTTCTCAGCTAAACCTCGGGATGTTCCCCTGCGCACGGCTGCCGGGAAGCTTTGTAAAGTCGTCTTTGTCCTCTTGATCTGCACAACTCCTTCCTTTCTGGGGCCTTACCTGACAAATTACAGGAATGACAGCCACTTTAAACTTGTATCTGGACCTCTGCGGCTCAGCAAGACTGCCGTATTTCCCTGGATTCCGCTTCCTTTCAGCCCAGTTGGTGTCCCCAGGGAGCAGGCTGAAGAGGATGTGCAGACCACTTGGTGTTTCCTCTCTCCCAAGGATCTCCGTCCTGCAGTGTTTATTGTCGAATGCCTGGAATCAATTACTCCATGTCCTTCTAGCTGTTTTGATGGGAGGACAAGTCCAGCACCGGCCACCATTCTGTACAGACGTGGGTATTTTCATGCGTATGTTTTTGTGTAATATGTATACCAAATAAAGTACTAAAATACACAATCAGATTTTTCCTTTTTTCAAATATCTTTCTTTCATTTCTATGTGGGGCCACTGTTCTGGATGATTACTATTTATTTATTTATTTATTTTGAGACAGAGCCTCAAACTGTCACCCTGGATAGAGTGCTGTGGCATCACAGCTCACAGCAACCTCCAATTCCTGGGCTCAAGCGAGTCTCCTGCCTCCGCCTCCCAAGTAGCTGGGACTACAGGCGCCCGCCACGACGCCCGGCCATTTTTTTTGGTTGCAGCCGTCATTGTTGTTTGGCGGCCTGGGCTGGATTTGAACCCACCAGCTCAGGTGTATGTGGCAGGCATTACTATGTATTTATAATGTACGATCAATACTCATTAGTTTGTTGAAGTTCATTTAAATTCTTATAATTAACATTTCTAAATTGTAATGGTTAATAATTAGCATGAACATACATCTGCAAGACTCATTACAGTGTTTATCAAACATTGAAAAGACCGTTTTTAAGAGTTTAATGAAAAATATGGGTAGGATAAAGTAGGTTGTAATATGCTTCTGTTTTTAAAAGTGGGATACAATAAAATTACAAGACAATAACACCATCTCTACAACCTTTGTTCACTGGCAAAAAACTTAACTTGCAATTTTCTTAAAAACAACAAAAATAACTTTTTAAACTGGTTATAACGTAACTGGCACATCAAAGAAAATGCCAGGAACAAACTTGCCCAACATTGTATTTTTGAGAAAGCTGATACAAATCATCCATGGCACCATAATTTGTGTGTTTTACTTATTGTTTGACAAAGCATATCAAGGCAATATAAGTGCTAATCTTGCTTTTATAAGTTGATCAGGATAAGATCTGCTGAGTCAGTAGTTTACCTGAGAATAGGTTTTGCACTAGGACCTCTGGTCCCGCATTCTGAAGACCCAAAGAACAGGTAATAAACAATCAGGCAAATGCTCAACTTCTCATTCTGGCTTCTCATTTGTAAAATCAAAGTTTGGTCTAGAGTTCTGTAGCTTCTCTTCAAACAGACTCATCCTTCCTGCGTTCTTATTTTTACTTGTGGGCCCATCTTCTTATTATAAGACTGTATTTTTGTCTTATAAAAGATTAATTTCATACCTGCATATTCATCTCAAAGTAATGATTGCCCTATTCACATTTCTGGTTGATTATAACAATCTTCCAATAATTGCAAATAGCAACAAAAAACAAACAGGCAACTAAATGTCAGATAATTTTAAGACTTAAAATATAACAATTACCCCATAAATATAATTCACTCCGTCTGTAATTGCTGTTATGAAAATAGACCCAAACCAAGAGAAATAGCTTAAACATTTACATGGAAATTTAGGCGCTGGAATGGTATCACTGCCTGCCATCGGTTATCTCAAACTGAGTCCAAGTTTTTAAAGTCATTTCCTAACCAATGTGAATAAGCACAGGTGTTTCCTGATTTCCGTTGTTAGGACTCTTGAAATGAGTAACTCGGGGAAATGTGTAAAATTCCTTTGTGGGCTTCCTCTCTCCTACATCAAGCCCAAGTTTCATCTTAGTACTTGATGTGATGTTTGTATTTACATGCTCATTTCACCCATGAGCTTATCTTTTCCCTTTCTTTTTGTTATACTCGCCAGAGCTCTCTTTGTTCTTCTTGTTACTTGTGTTTGTTCCTCCACCTCCGATTTGAAGGATGTCTGCAGGGGGCAAGGTTGAGGCCCTCCCCCCATGGCCGTGAGTTTGTGGCTGGTCTTGATCACGTCTTCCTCACCCACCAGGGCCACGTGGCATTGAGTCTGAGGCAGCAAGGATGAAGTGGGTGGAAGGGAAAGTGAGCAGAGAAACTGATAACGTTTATATAATGCTGTAGGGCTCTGCCGTGGGCTTTAAATTTGGTTTCCCGTTCACTTCTGTACAATTGTATGACTCGTTCAAGGTCATCTAGCAATTCCGGAGAATGCAAACCAAAGTCTTTGAATGCCATTTTCTCCTACGGCAGGGGTTAAACTTGGGTACAGAAGAAACAATCATCTGAGCTTGTTGAATATTGTCAAAAATGACAACAGGACAGGTGTGGCGGCTCACATCTGTAATTCTAGCATTTTGGGAGGCAGAGGTGGAAGGATCACTTGAAGCCAGGAGTTTGAGACCAGCCTGAGCAAGAGCAAGACCCTGTCTCTACCAAAAATAGAAAATAAGAAGGTGGTGCGGCCTGTAGTCCCAGCTACTTGAGAGGCTGAGGCGGGAGGATCACTTGAGCCCAGGAGTTTGGAACTGCTGTGAGCTATGATGATACCACTGTACTCCAACCCAAGCAATAGAACAAGACCCGGTCTCAAAAAAAGAAAACGCCAACTCCTGGGCCATCTAACTCTCTGTGTCACCCCATAAGGTCCCGGTTGGAAGATGTGAATCACCCTGCCATCACTAATTAGCTTCTAGAGCTAAAATGGTGTTGACTACATAATAGGATTTCACTAAATTAGTATGAAAAGAAGCAGTGCCTTGATTTACCTACTTTATTCTTCCAGTATCTAGAATAAACATCCACTAACTTTCTGTGTTTAAAACAAATCCCTCAATTAAGAATTTTAAAAGCAGGAGGCAGGGAATTTGGGGGGGGATTTTAATGTAAAAATATGTCTTGACCCGTTTTGCAGAAAGTTAAAATTTTGTCCTTATTGGGAGAAAGACAATTGGAGTTCATGTGACAATTTTACACTTTACCAGGATTTTAAGGACAAAAGGTCTTTTATGCCTTCTTAGTATGAACTGTAAGCTTTCTCATTGCTAAGATCAGACAAGTTTCAGGCTTCACCAGAATGATGACAGGAAATAAGGATTTGAAAGGGGTAAAGTCAACCTTTTAAAAATGTAATATGAGCTGGAAAACCTGGCTAAAATTTTTGTCGTAGAAAAATCACAAAATATGGATAAACGAAAAAAGGGAAAAGCTGCCCACAATAATAAACACCTATAAAGTTGCTTACTAAGTACAGGTGATTTATGTGTAGTAGCTTTTATACAAGTCACAGCAACCCCCTTATAGGCATGAAGACTGAGGCACAGGAAAGGTGGGTAGAGACTGAGTTGATCAGGCCGTTGATTTGGAGTTGAGATAGTCTGTATCCACAGTCCGTCTTCAGTACTACAGGGACTCCGCACTGCCATCCAGGATCCGCAACAAGCAGTCTTCACACCCTTCCAAATGTACATGCACACAGAACACACACGCATATTTTACACCAAACAGGATTCTTTTGGAACTACAGCTTGAAAGCCTGCTTTTTTCTTTCTTTCTTTTTTTTTTTTTTATTAAATCATAGCTGCGTACATTAATGCAATCAAGGAGCCTGCTTTTTTCAAATAACAAATTATATCGTAAAAATCTATAATGGCAATTATAGCAAGTGGTTGTGATTACATCCTGGTAAAATATTCATATCCAAAGTGAAGGTCTCCCCCCACCACCACAACAGCTGTGATAAAACAGCCAAAAAGGCCCGAGTGGTTGTAATATTTAAGATCACTCGAATTGACAAAAACTATTTGTCAAATTTTTTTTTTAACTTTATGACTGACACAGTGGATTATCTCATTTAATCCTTATAAATGAAGCACTTTTTTATCCCCATTTTACAGATGAGAAAAGAGAGGTTTAGAGACAAAATTATTTACCCAAGCTCACACATCTAGTAAATGCCATCAGAAGGATTTGAATCCAGCATTCTGACTCCAGTGATACCCTTATCACTTCACTATGCTTTTTTTTTTTTTTTTTTGCAGTTTGTGACTGGGGCTGGGTATGAACCCACCACCTTGTCAACTTTTATCACTGTAAAACTATTCAGCCTCAGTTTTCAGGCTGAAAAAGTGTGTAGAGTTTTTTTTTTTTTAATAAGGTTTTATAAATGACCAACAGGCAATTCCAGGGGACTTTGAAAAGTCCAGCTATAGTGCCCAATGACTAGAATAGAATTACTGATGGGACGTTCACTGAGTGAACCAACCTGACAATACCACCAAGACGTGTGGCATGCCCAGTAAAGGTGAAGAGAAAGAGGCTAGTAGAGCAAATGGGCATTTTCCTCACTCCCCAGGTTTCCTCCACAGGCCCCACAGTCTAATTACTCAGTTGCCACTCATAGTTAATAACCAGTTGGCTTGTAACGAAGCAGAACCAAATGGGAACCAACCTGACCATTACCGATATGAATTATAGGTGCACAGAACACCATTGCTCTTTGAAAACATATCCACGTGGTTCTACATATTCACTAATGTTTTTTTCAAATGTTAAGAAAAAGTATTTAAAATGGGGGAGTTATGGTAGGTTCTGCATTCAGAATTAAAGAAACTTAGACAATCTTAATTTGGAAGATATTTTTCCTTCATTTGGACACAAGTTGTTATTTTATTTATTTTTTTTTTTTTGAGACAGAGCCTCAAGCTGTTGCCCTAGATAGAGTGCCATGCTGTCACAGCTCACAGCAACCTCCAACTCTTGGGCTCAAATGATTCTCCTGCCTCTGCCTCCCAAGTAGCTGGGACTACAGGTACCTGCCACAACGCCCGGCTACTTTTTGGTTGTAGTTGTCATTGTTGTTTGGCGGGTCCAGGCTGGATTCGAACCCACCAGCTCAGGTGTATGTGGCTGGCGCCTTAGCCGCTTGAGCCACAGGCGCCGGCCACTGTAAGTTGTTATTATAGAAGTGGATACAAAGAAATGTCAGAGGTGACTAAATGCAATCAGTTT